>JADBJO010001418.1:40000-42500 GCA_016801955.1 Conus betulinus
TATCCCAACGATTGAAGCCTTAAGAATAACATTCAGAATTCAATTACTTTGAAAAAGAAAAAAAATCACTAACGAACCACACACAAGCATTGACTCTGTCTGTCTGTCGGTCTCTCTCTCCCCAGCGTGAAAAAAAAAATTAAAGGGAAAGCACTCTTCTTCGGCTTATGTGAGAAGAAAGCACATACTTATTTCCCCTGGGCAATAAATTGCTCCTCTTTGCGCGCGAACCCCCCCCCCCCCCCCCCCCCCCCCCCCCCCCCCCCCCCCCCCCCCCCCCACACACACACACACACACACACACACACACACACACACACACACACACACACACACACACACGACAAAAACACTAACACTAAAAAAAAACCCCAAAACTTTGAAAACCGTTGAACACAATATCATAATGACAAGCCAGTGATTTACTGCGTCTACAAATCTCATGTAAAACAGCAGCCAACACATTGCCTTTCGGGAGTTAAGAAACAAACTAAACGACAACAACAACAACAACAACAACAACAACAACAACACAACAACAACCCGTTGGAAAGCTATCTAAATTTGACGAACAAGTAGATGAAGTTGGCCTACATTTTTTGAACGCCTGAACTTCGTGTCAATAATAGTTAAAAAAAAAAAAAAAATGAAAAAGTCCATGACAAAGAAAAGGAAAATCGCTCAAGAATAAGACGAAACTCCAGGGTTCGAATCCCGGCGGCGCCAAAAAAAAAAAAAAAAAAAAGTTAGCAGTAGAAGGGCATCTGGGAGTCATGACCTGGATGCGGCCCGGTCCCTTAGAGTGTAAGGAGTTCAGGGCCGAAACACTTGTCTAAGGCGGGAGGGGGGGGGGGGGGGGGGGCTCTTCTGTGAAGACCTTCTGCTCACAAGCTCTTCCCGGGTTTTTTTTGAATAACACTGAAAAATGAGACAGCCATTACAAAGACAAGGGAAATCGCTTAAAGGTATCCGGATGTGGTGGATAAATCAATGAGTTTAAGCAGTTGGTGACTTTTAATATCCCACCACTGACTCCCCCACCCCCCATCTCTCTACCCCATCCGTGTCCCTGTCCCTCCCTCTCCCTTCCTCAAGCTACTCTCTCTCTCTCTCTCTCTCTGTCTGTCTGTCTGTCTGTCTGTCTGTCTGTCTGTACATACTGCGATAGAATTCGACCACATCTCTTCGACTGCTATCATTGTTTGGTGATTTGTTCGCACAATTTAAAAATAGATCTGATACACACAATTCCAACTATCCGAAGTATGTATGTATGTATGTATGTATGTATGTATGTATGTGTGTGTGTGTGTGTGTGGTGTGTGTGTGTGTGTGTGTGTGTGTGTGTGTGTGTGTGTGTGTGTGTGTGTATGTGTGGTGTGTGTGTGTGTGTGTGTGTGTGTGTGTGTGTGTGTGAGAGAGAGAGAGAGAGAGAGAGAGAGAGAGAGAGAGAGGAGAGAGAGGAGAGAGAGAGAGAGAGAGAGAGAGAGAGAGGATCCAGCAGCAGCCAACCAGGCAGTCACACACTAGGCAGCCAGTCAGACAGGTTAAAGAATCATTGTCAGTCCTCTTTGTAATCCGTGGGAGACACCTCCATGAGCAGCTGAATGTACACGGTTAGTTGGTCTGAAACACACACACACATACACACACACACACACACACACACACACACACACACACACACCACAACACACACACACACACACACACACACACACACACACACACACACACACACATACATACACAGACACAACACACACACACACACACACACACACACACACACACACACACACAACACAACACACACACACACACACACACACACACACACACACACACACACACACACTGAATGCGTGGGAAATTCAGTCCTTGATGCGAGGGGTAACGGTGACATGTGAAGACAAGATAATGATAATGATAATGATAATGATAATGATGATAATAATAATGATAATAATAATAATGATAATAATAATACCACCACCACCAACAAGAAAACAACCACCACAACAACAGCAACAGCCACAACAAAACAACAACGTTAAAAAATGATGAACAGCATTTATTAGGCTTAATTTTCTAACACTTACTAGCTTAAAACGCTTTACAAATTCACGCGCAAAAAATACAGTTGTGCAGTTATTTAACATCCATGTGTATGCCTATAATTATGCCTTCATGTGTGAATGCACCTATAATGATTATCGTGCATACATTCGTACACACAGCTCACCCCTGACTACACACATAATTCCATTAACGAGCACAGACTCACACACTCGCATTATGGTGCAGACACACAGCGGATGAATGTATGATGTAAAACAGGAAACAACTAAGGAAAAAGATGTGGTCGAAATATAAAAAGTTAAGAAAAAAAAACACCCTCCCCCCTCCATCTACAGTTCGTACATTTCCTCCATGTGTCCATCTGTGCACGAAGCTCTGCCGTCAGTCTTTTTTTTTTTTTTTTTTTCAATGCACTTCT
>JADBJO010001418.1:47500-52500 GCA_016801955.1 Conus betulinus
TAAAATCAAAGGAATGGGACTATCTGGGGTTTTCCAGCTGGCGCAAAAAGATAGGGTCATAGGTGAGAGAGCAAAGGCCTGACATGTGACGTCAGCTAAGGGGAAGGTCATGTATTTGAAGATTGCATTTTGTGATGTCATCAGTGGAAAATCCCGCCAAAACAAGGGAAATAACATTGGTGGGGAGTTGTTCTTTTTGATCAATTATCCGTTTAACATTAAATGCTGGCTCCAAATTATGGTATAGTAGTCTCAAAACGCTTACATGGATTTGATAGTGATTTAGTGCAAAAATCCTAATTGTGGCGTGTACCCCTCACCCCCATCCCCCTCTCCCTTTCTCCGCTAGATTGTTGGTGATTTGGTTCTTTGTTCGGAGTGGCACAGTTGCGTTTGTTTGTAACGTTCGTGACGCTTGTAACGTTTCGCGGCGCGTTGCTTGCTCGTTTTTTTTCGGGGAAAGGAGAAGGAGGGGTGGGGTGGGGTTTGGTGAAGGAGCGAGATCTAGGCTGATTTTGGAGATGACATTTTTTTTGTACTGAATTGGGTCTCAACTTGGCAGGCAAGTGTACTGAAAGTAGAGCCCCTTCCCCCCCCCCCCCCCCCCACCCACCCCCCCCCCCCCCCCCCCCCCACCCCCCCCCCCCCCCCGCCCCCATTGCGGCCCCCCCCCCCCCCCCCCCCCCCCCCCCCCCCCCCCCTCCCCACCCCCCCCCCCCCCCCCCCCCCCCCCCCCCCACCCCCCCCCCCCCCCCCCCCTTCCCCCCCCCCCCCCCCCCCCCCCCCCCCCCCCCCCCCCCCCCACACCCCCCCCCCCCCCCCCCCCCCCCCCCCCCCCCCCCCCCCCCCCCCCCCCCCCCCCCCCCCCCCCCCCCCCCCCCCCCCCCCCCCCCCCCCCCCCCCCCCCCCCACCCCCCCACCCCCCCCCCCCCCACCCCCCCCCCCCCCCCCCCCTCCCCCCCCCGCCCCCCCCCCCCCCCCCCCCCC
This sequence comes from Conus betulinus, assembly GCA_016801955.1. Lineage (NCBI taxonomy): Eukaryota > Metazoa > Mollusca > Gastropoda > Neogastropoda > Conidae > Conus > Conus betulinus. The sequence goes on from JADBJO010001418.1 coordinate 48,488, forward strand.
CCCCCCCCCCCCCCCCCACCCCCCCCCCCCCCCCCCCCCGTACTTTCCCCCCCCCCCCCCCCCCCCCCCCCCCCCCCCCCCCCACCCCCCCCCCCCCCCCCCCTCCCCCCCCCCCCCCCCCACCCCCCCCCCCCCACCCCCCCCCTCCCCCCCCCCCCCCCCCCACCCCTCCCCCCCCCCCCCCCCCCCCCCCTCCCCCCCCGCCCCCCCCCCTCCCCCCCCCCGCCCCCCCCCCCCCCCCCCCCCCCCCCCCCCCCCCCCCCCCCCCCCCCCCCCCCCCCCCCCCCCCCCCCCCCCCCACCCCCCCCCCCCCCACCCCCCCCCCCCCCCACCCCCCGCCCCCCCCCCCCCCACCCCCCCCCCCGCCCACCCCCCCCCCACCCCCAACACCCACCCCCCCCCCCCCCCCCCCCCCCCCCCCCCCCCCCCCCCTATACCAAATATGATAGACTTTACAAACTCCGAGAGTTTAGCAACGCGCCAAAACTATACCAATAGTTCTCATATACCACAATAAAGAAATAAAACTAATTGGCAAAAGCATCAATTAGTGATATTGAGTAAGGAGTCACCTGAAACTGAAAGGATGCTTAACGTTTTAAGAATTAAAAAAAGACAGCAAAAACTTTGGCCCGTGAAAAAAAAAGACAAAAAAAAAAAAAAAAAAAAAAAAAAATCAACGAAAAAAAAACCAGAAAAAGAAGAATGTAACGAAAAAACAGAAAAGAAGAAGTAACAATTCCACCGCAGGAATCTGTTGTCGGAATCGAAGACAAAAAGCATGGCTTAAGATTAAGGCACAAAAAGAAAGAAAGAAAAAAAAAAGAAAACCGGGGGAGGACAGATATGAAAGGCAGGCGAAGGGGGTGAGTGAGGGGGGTGTTGGGAAGGGATGGAGGATGGGGGGGGGAGGGTTTTTTATTTTTAAAACAACCACCACAACAAAAATCACAGTTCATTGTCTGCATTGGCCATTCCTTGTGATCATCAGTCTGACGTCATAGGCACTGGATGATGGTCATTGTCTCCATGTTCTCTGTCATAGTCTGTGTGATGTCCCGGTCCCCCAGCGGTGCAACCTGTTGTTGGATCCTTTCATTTCCTGCTTTAAGCCCTTCTCTATTTGGCGTTATGTCAGGGATATCATCGTGGTGGTCCAATGTTTATCCCCTGTGGCTTTACCCTCAGCCGTTTTATTTTCCTTGTCTTGTGTTTCTGCTTTGTTCTGTTTGTTTTGGCTCTCTCCTCTTCTGAACTCTCAGCCAAATCACTCACGAACCGCTCCCACCAGCTTACTCATACACAATCATACCCAAGTTTGCTTTGTCGAAAAACAATCGCCAGCCCTTCTCTGAAGCGATCACTATTACGGCGTCATCGCGTTACGAGCTACGAGACAGACACACTGCACGGCCGTCGATCGTCTCTCAGTGTGTTGTGTTCATTGGTGCCTGGTCTGATCCAACCAACATAGGACGCCAGCAACTACCCTCCCCCCCCCCCCCCCCCCCCCCCCTCCCCCCCGCCTCACCCCCCCCCTCCCCCCCCCCCCCACCCCCCCCCCCGTCCCACCCCTCCCCCCCCCATCCCCCCCCGGCCAGATCCCCTCACCCCCATCCCCCACGTACTCGTCCAGACCAGGTCATCACCCCCAACCAATGCCCAAAGAACACCTCCCTTAAAGCCAAAAATCCCCCCCTGGCACCACCCACCCCCCCAAAACACCACCCAACCCACCACCCCATACCCCCCGCACCACGCACACAACACACCACCACCCCCCCCAACCACACACCCAGGGACACACCACACACACCCCACCCACACCCACCAGACGCCTCTCCCGCAACCCCACCACAAATGCATGTTATTCCCCCCACCACCCCCACCACCGCGGTAGTCCCCACAAACCACACCACACTCCTCCCACCCCCCCCCATCCCCCCTAGCCCCCCCCCCCCTACCGCACCCCGTACCCCATGACACAACACCCGCCCCCCCCCCCCCCCCACCCTCAACCCCCAACCCAACACCCACCCAACCAGGCCCCACCCCCACCACCCCCCACCCCCCCCACACACACCCCGACCCCCCCCCCACAACCCCCACATCATTCACCTCCGTCCCTTTCCCCCCCCTCCCCCGAGGCCCCCCCCCCCCCGCCACCCCCCCCACCGCACCCCCATATCACAACCAGCCCCCGTTTACCTTAGTGCACGGATGACCCGGCCATCACCATTCACACCCGCCAATTGCCCACCCCCACCCCCCGTCCCACCCAACAGAAACCCCCACCTCCCAATTGTCCCCCTACCCTATCCACCACCCACTGCAGCCCAGAAGAGGGATCCCACAACCACCCCTCCGCACCCTCCCCCCAGCCCCCAGCCAAAGAAAGATTTGCCCCCCACCACCCCCGTCCCCCCCCCTCCCCCCTACCCCCACCCACCCCCCCCACCACCACCCCACCAACCCCCCCGCCCCTACTACCACGTTCCTCCCCACCCCCTCCCTGCACCCCATTCCCCCCCCCCCCACCCCCACCCCCCCCCCCCCCCCACCCCCCACCACTGTCCCCCCCCCGCACCCCCCTCCCTCCCCCCACCCCCCCTCCCCCCAATGATATTGTCCCCCCCCAGCCACCCCCGACACGCCCACCCAACCCCACCCCACTTCCACTGGCCCCCCGACCTAACCCCTCCGCCTGTCCTCCCACCCACCCCCCCCCCTCCCATCCCCCCACCCCAGATCCCCACATTAGACCGCCCGACCCCCTCCTCCCCCTAGTGCCCCTTGCCCTTCCCAATCCCCCTCAATTACGATCCCCAGCCCCCCCCCCCACACCCCCCTCCCACCTCCATCCCCCCGCCCCGCCCTTCCCACTCACCGCTCCCCCCGATGATACCCACCTCCTCACCCCCCCAGACCCCCCACCTCCTTACCACCCCCCCCCACCCTCCTCCCCCCCCCCCCCAGCCCCCCCCGACTTCCCCCCCACCCAGCCCCCCGCCCCCACCCCCCCCCCTCCCCCTCATCCCCCCCCCCCCCCCCCCCCACCCCCCCCCCCCCCTCCCCCCCCGTCATCCTACCTTTGGCATGCACGTACGTCCAGAATAGGTATCAGTCATGCGTTGATTTATTGTTTTGTTTGTGTTTTCTCTCTTAAATTTGCTTTGTTGCCCCGTGAAGTCATGCGATGCCAACGTGTTTGATTGTGTCTGGGATCCTTAATACACTCCGCACGCACGCACGCACACACACACACACACACACACACACACACCACACACACACACACACACACACACACACACACCACACATGCGCCTGCGCACGCACATGCATGCATGCATGTTATTCGCACGTGCACGTGCACGCACTCGGGGCAAACATCTATCTATCTATCTATATCTATCTATCTATCTATCTATATATCTGTATGTATGCATGTATATAAACACACACACGAACTCATGCACGAATCAACGCAACACACACACACACACACACACACACACACACACACACACACACACACACACACACACACACACACACACACACACACACACACACACACATTCACCTCCGTCCCTTTCCTTCCCCTCCTCTGTTTCCCCGCCTGTCTCGTAAAACTTTTTTCATATCACTTTTAGAACTCGTTTAGATTAGTGCACGGATGATGGCATGCATCACAGGACTGAAGATAAATTGTCACTGTCAATGATATTGTCTGTGCTCAGAAGGATGAAGATCAATTGTCACTGTCAATGATATTGTCTGTGTTTCAGAAGGATGAAGATCAATTGTCACTGTCAATGATATTGTCTGTGTTTCAGAAGAAAGATCCACTGTCACTGTCAGTGATATTGCCTGTGTATCAGAAGAATGAAGATAAATTGTCACTGTCAATGGTATTGTCTGTCTATCAGAAGAATGAAGACCAATTGTCACTGTCAATGATATTGTCTATGTTTCAGAAGAATGATCAATTGTCACTGTCAATGGTACTG
>JADBJO010001418.1:57500-62500 GCA_016801955.1 Conus betulinus
GATGGTGATGATGATGATGATGACGACGACGATGATGATGCTACCACTGCTACTACTAGTTTTACTCCTACTGCTGCTACTGCTGCTGCTACTTCCACACACACACACACACACACACACACACACACACACACACACACACACACACACACACACACACGCACATGCACGCACGCACTCCACGCACACACACACACACACACACACCCACACACACACACACACACACACACACACACACACACACACACACACACAAACCTAGTGATATTGAATGGATGCGGTACATGTGCAATGCTTACTAGATATGGTGCGTAACACCAACGCTTCCAAAGGCAAAAAGATGCCACTAACCTATAAGCGATACATCCACATAGGATGTGGGCTATGCCTACTGACCAAGGTGCTATACCATTGTTTTCCGAGGCAAAAGGATGCCAGGAAACCTAGTAATTATACATGGACACAAGATATGACCTATGTTTACTGACTGAAACCAATTCATTGTTAGATTAACCCGTGGTTGTACTGACAATATGCTTACTGATCATGGCAGAATATCATTGTCTCTCAAGACAAAAGAATGCTATAAACATAGAGATAACTGAAGATTTTGGATCGTGGCCTTCAGTTAAGACAGAAATTAAGTCTAGATTCAGCGAACTGACAATGAAGGGACACACGCTGGAGGAAGTGGAGGCATTCAAATACCTCGGTTTCACACTCACGAAAGACAGTCACTGTACAACAGAAACCAAAGTCAGATAAGCTCTTGCCACATCAGCTATGGCAAAGCTCACAAAGCTGTGGAGAGAAGCAACGAGATCAGCAACCCTACAAAACGCAAGCTGTACAAGACCCTCGCCCTCTCAATCTTCCCGTTTGGGTGTGAGAGCTGGACTTTGACGGCAGAGTTGGAGAGAAGGATCTAAGCCCTTTGAAATGAAGGCCTACAGAAGACTGCTCCACATCTCCTGGACAGAGCACAGAACCAACGACTCTCTCAAAGAGCAGGTGACCACACTGGCAGGACCACAGGAAACCCTCTCGGCTACTACAGGTCAAGAGGAGAAAGCTGATGTGGTTTGGTCACGTGACACGACACGACTCGCTGGCAAAGACAACCCTACAAGGCACGCTTGAAGGAGGAAGGCGCGCAGAGGCAGGCAGAGAAAGAGCTGGTCGGAGAACGTGATGGAACGGACAAACCTCAGGCTGCCAGAACTCCTGCGAGAAGCAGAGGACAGGCTGCGATGGAGAAGAAGACTGACGTTTGTCGTCGCTCATGTCCCCCGTATGACCACTGAGGTCACGGGAATGAGATGAGATGAACGACAGTTCGTTCAGTGAAGAATATGGTATATGCTCTGAAGGTACCAAGTAGAAACCACGTCATACATACGACAGCCAGGGTAGTGTTCAACTCACCGGCCGCCCGTGAAGGCGGTGCCGTTGGCAGCCCCGAAGTGGGACGATCACCGATACTGGAATCAAGAAGGAGGCTGCTTGAGGACCCGGTCTCCCCACAGCTGCAAACAGAAGAGGGGGTGGGGGTGGGGGGGGGGGTGGAGGAGGGATGAAGTGGCTTTTGTTCTTCTCTGCCCTTCTGCTTGAACCCAGTTTAGACCTGTGAACGCTGTTGTGTAGGATCTTCATGTGATCTATTGTAGGATCTTTCATGTGACCTGTCAACGCTATTGTAGGATCTTCACGTGACCTGTTGCAGGATCTTCATGTGACCTGTGAACGCTGTTGTAGGATCTTCACGTGACCTATTGCAGGATCTTCATGTGACCTGTGAACGCTATTGTAGGATCTTCACATGACCTGTGAACGCTATTGTAGGATCTTCATGTGACCTGTGAACGCTATTGTAGGATCTTCACGTGACCTGTGAACGCTATTGTAGGATCTTCAGGTGACCTCTTGTTGTAGGATCTTCAGGTGACCTGTGAACTCTATTGTAGGATCTTCAGTGACCTGTGACGCTATTGTAGGATCTCTTCACTGTGACCTGTGAACGTTGTTGTAGGATCTTCATGTGACCTGTGAACTCTGTTGTAGGATCTTCATGTGACCTGTGTGAACGCTATTGTAGGATCTTTCATGTGACCTGTGAACGTTGTTGTAGGATCTTCATGTGACCTGTGAACGCTATTGTAGGATCTTCATGTGACCTGTGGACTCTCTTATAGGATCTTCAGGTGACCTGTGAACTCTATTGTAGGATCTTCATGTGACCTGTGAACGCTGTTGTAGGATCTTCATGTGACCTGTGACTCTATTGTAGGATCTTCATGTGACCTGTGAACGCTGTTGTAGGATCTTCAAGTTAAGGGTTGTTGATCGAATGAAATAAAATCTATCCCTACTTTGGACTGAACACACACGCTTGTGCATGAACGCGCGCGTGCGTGCTCACACACACACACACACACACACCACACACACACACACACACACACACACACACACACACACACACACACACACATACATACACACACACACACACACACGTACGTGCGAGACGGAGAGAGAGAGAGAGAGAGAGAGAGAGAGAGAGAGAGAGAGAGAGAGAGAGAGAGAGAGAGAGAGAGAGAGAGAGAGAGAGAGAGAGAGAGAGAACGAACGAACGAACGAATTTTATTTTCAGAGGGTAGTGGAGTAAGCATATCTATCTGCTTTTTACATCCAGCCCTCCGGGGCCAAAAGAAAAGAAAAAGAAAGAAAAAGATACACATTCTGAATATAATAAAACCAAATGCAACAAACCTAATTTACAAAAGAGAACACAGACAGAAGGGGGGGCTTTGGTGGGGTGGGGGGGCGGAGTGTGTGTGTGTGTGTGTGTGTGAGAGAGAGAGAGAGAGAGAGAGAGAGAGAGAGAGAGAGAGAGAGAGAGAGAGAGAGAGAGAGAGAGAGAGAGAGGGGGGGTGTAAAATGAACGATATTGCTGAATTTTTTTAAGCTTGCCTTTGAAAACACACACACACACACACACACACACACACACACACACACACACACACACACACACACACACACACACACACACACACAAGATTATGATACAGAAGCTTCAAATATTCATTGTCACCGATTTGTTTAAACTCACCTTTTGAACAGACATACTCATTTTATTTTCATGGAAGACAAAGATAATGGCATAAACTTTGCTATGCATGGCATTAGAAAATGTTCCTCTCTCCGGGAATAAAGATTACCAATCAGACAGTGGAATCTCTCTCTCTCTCTCTCTCTCTCTCTCTCTCTCTCTCTCTCTCTCTCTCTCTCTCTCTCTCTCCCGCAGCCACACACACACACACACACACACACACACACACACACACACACACACACACACACACACACACACACACATACACACACACACACACACACACACACACACGCACGGACGCACGTCACATCCTCCTTGGAGGGTGAGGAAGGTAAATCTGAGTGTAACTGTCCAACAAGCTGAATGACAGATCGTCCAGTCGACAAGCTAATCAACTGACCCACCAAGTGATTGACATCGAGTAAGTAACTGCCAGCCTACGTTGACAACCACTATGAAACCAGCTCACTGACAATCTAACAGATTAAGTTCTCAACGAACTTAGTAACAACTCACTCACTGACTCACTGACTCACACACTCACACACTCATTTACTCACTCACTTCACTCACTCACCCACTCATTGTCTGACCAACCAACCAACCAACCACCAACCAACCAACAACCAACCAACCATCTATCCAACCAACGAGCCATTCAAGTAACTAATTCATAGATTAAGTAACTGACTGACTGTCTGACCTACAAACTAAATAATTAAGTAACAAACTAACCAAACTACTAACAAACAAACCAACTAATCAGCTTACCAGCTATCACACAAACTACCCAACTAACTTACTAACCAACTAAGTAACTAACCTATTAACATATGAACTGACCAAACGGACTGATCAACCAAGTAACCAAGTAATCAAACGACTAACTAACCAATTAAACCACCGACCAACCAATCAACCAACCAATCCGCTCGTTTGCTAACTAACTAAACTGACTGACTGACTGACTGACTGACTGACTAACTAACTTCAGTATGGGGGAATTTTTCCTTCGGAGTTAGCTTTGGTTTTGACTCCATTTCCCCAACAGACCTTCGAATAAGACTATAAACCGAAGTTCCGAGTGTGAACGCACGCATATATCATCTTGCACACCCGTAAAATCCCATCACCAACTTTCGGAGGAGAAGGCCGGCTTGGCTGTTGGTACGGATGACACGTTACACATACACGCACTCTGCGTGAAAAATCGAAAGAATGAAAGAGTTGTTAAATTGAATGAATGATATTGACTGAATGACAGCAAACGACTGAATGAAACGCCAGCTGGCAGCTCTTTAGTCGGCTCTACCCAGGTAGGCAGCCTCTTGTGTAAACGAGAATGCGGATTGTAAAGCGCTTAGGGTTTGGTCTCTGGTCGGGGATAGGCGCTATATAAGTACCCTTAACAATAATAATGATAATAATAATAATAATAATAATATAATGATAATGATGATGATGATAATAATAATGATAATAACAACATTAATAATAATAATAATAATAGTAATAATACTAATTAGCCTACTAACTTATTAACTAGCTAAAAACCTAACTAGCTAGCTAACTAGCTTACTCACTCACTCACTCACTCACTCACTATCTCACCAACCAACCAGCCAACCAACCAACCGACCAACTAAGTAAGTAAGTAAGTAAGTAAGTAAGTAAGTAAGTAAGTAAGTAACTAACTAACTAACTGACTGACTGACTGACTGACTGACTAACACACTAACTAACTTACTAACTAACAGACTGACTGACCGACTGACTAACTAACGAACTAACTAAGTAGCCAGCCCAGCCAGCGGCCTAGCCTGTGGAATTAACTCTCTGACCGCCCTTCGCTCACCATGGCAACAGCATCGGAATT
>JADBJO010001418.1:80000-85000 GCA_016801955.1 Conus betulinus
CCATCACCAGGGGAGACAATCACGAGCCAGTGGTCTCCCTGCTGTCTCTTCCCATCCCCGCCTCCTCCACCCTCCCTCTCACACTTTCTCTTATTTTCCCGAAATGCTGGATGTCAAAACAAATAAACAGTGTTTTATGCTTAGTGCGTTACCCCCTTTAAATAAACTTCGTTCGTTCGTTCTTATTCCTTGGGAAGAAGTGCGAGAAATGAGGGGGTGGGGGGGGGGGGGGGGGGGGGGGGGGGGGGGGGTGGGGGGGGGGGGGGAGGGGGGGGGAGGGGGGGGGGAGTTAAGAATCACGATCCCAGTGATCCAATCCCCTCTCCATCCCATTCACACCGTTCTCTCTCTCACACTTACCACTTCCTCTTATTTTATTTTATTTTATTTTTTTTTTAAAAATAAAAACCACAACAGAAGAGGGGATATGGGGGTGTGGAGGTGGGTTGACGATAAAATTGTTGTTTATGGGTCTTGTGTGTGAATAAAGGGATGCACGAGCGATCTGCTCTTATGAGGGTGCAAATGTTTTAGAGGTACAGTGACTTAGGATGTGTGAGGTTACTGTTCAGCAGTGTGTTTTATAACTGATAGCGTACAAATGTTTATGGCTCGTTTTTTGCACATTGCACATAGTGTTTCTGTCCCTTTTAACTGTGTGTGATCTTTGCTGCATCTGGCATCATTTTTCTTTTCCAGTAATAAAGATTGTCTCATCTGAGCTATCTTATCTATTATATTTCCTACCTTTGTCCATTTGTCTGCGTGCCTCTCTCTCTCTCTCTCTCTCTCCCTCTCTCTCCCGCTCTCTCCCTCTCTCCTCTCTCTCCTCCCTCTCTCTCTCTCTCTCCGCGCGTGAGAGCGTTTTGTGTCTTAATTGTATGCACTTAAACGTGTGCGCGTGTGCATGTATCGCACACACGCGCGCGCGCACGAGAGAGATAGAGAGAGAGATAGAGAGAGAGAGAGAGAGAGAGAGAGAAGAGAGAGAGAGAGAGAGAGAGGGAGAGAGAGAGACAGAGACAGAGAGAGAGAGAGAGAGAGAGAGAGAGAGAGAGAGAGAGAGAGAACATATCAACATGAGCAACAACAACAACAGCAACAACAACAAAAAGCCATCTAATACACAACACAATCCAGACAACCTCCTAACCACAAACTCGTAAAAAAAAGGAGGATATACGCACGTGACTCAAAAACAATCCGTAGACTCTACATACTTTTCAGACGAGGCTTTATCTCGCGTTTTTTTTCGGTCTCTTTCTTGTTTTGTTTTGTTTTTCTTTTCTTTTTGTAACGTAGAATTAACACCACGTCTAAAGCGTACGAACGCGAACAGCATGGATCAAAACCCTGATGAGCAGACAACGTGGAAGGTTCGCAGCAGACAGTACACAGGTACACACCACACAAATCACGTACCTGCCGTTGTCCGGCAAGATCTTCGACAAGAAAGGTTCCTGCCCCTCCCTTCCCCTCTATGCAAACATGGACAGAGACCACGGCCCCTGGATTATGCACTTCTCTCAGTATCCTGGCATTTACCGGCTTGGTGGGGGTCACTCACTTAAAGTGGACAGACCCCGAGGTCACAACCTCGCGACTAGCCCCCCCCCCCCCCCCCTCCCTCCTCCGCCCCCTGTCACCCTCTTTTCCCCTTCCCCCTTCCCCAACCTCTCCCCAACCTCCTTCACTTTTAACCCTTTCCTTCTCAGTTTAGTTTCAAAGTCGGGTCACTGCAGGCGGAAATCGAAACAGATTTTTTCAAAACGAATTTTTTAAAAAAGTAAATACGCCAGGTATCAGGGACAAAGAAATGACAAGACAGAACACGGCGCGTTTCGACCTCTTAGGTCTTTTCTTCAAGCAAGATATTAAACAATATTGAGGACAGTGAAAAACGAAGAACAAGCACTTATCACATTCGGCGCCAAAAGATAAACTGGCGGATTGACTTTAAATTCCCGTTTCACCTACCTCTGTTCCCGTTTCACCTACCTTCCGTTCCCGTCTCACCTACCTTCCGTTCCCGTTTCACCTACCCTCCGTTCCCGTTTCACCTACCATCCGTTCTCGTTTCACCTACCTTTCGTTCTCGTTTCACTTACCTTCCATTCCCGTTTCACCTAACCTCCGTTCCCTTTTCACCTACACCTCGTTCCCGTTTCACCTACCCTCCGTTCCCGTTTCACCTACCTTCTGTTCCCGTTTCACCTACCTTCTGTTCCCATTTCACCTATCTTCCATTCGCGTTTCACCTAACCTCCGTTCCCTTTTCACCTACACACCTCGTCCCGTTTCGCCTACTCCTCCGTTCCCGTTGTACCTACCATCCATTCGCGTTTCACCTACCCTCCGTTCCCGTTTCACCTACCGGTCATTCCCGTTTTCATCTCTACAACACTCTTATATTTTAATCGGTCTTTTGAGAGAGCCAAAAATATTCGTTGGCACATTCAGTAAAGTGATTCTCTAAGAATGACAACTCAGTTCATCTCCTCTCAATCTCTGTCACGGTCTGCCTGTCTGCCTCTCTGTCTGTCTGTCTGTTTGTCTGGTTCTCTATCTCTCTCTCTCTCTCTCTCTCTCTCTCTCACACACACACACACACACACACACACACACACACACACACACACACACACACACACACACGCATTCACACAGATACGCATGCAGACAGACAGTCAGACAGACAGACACAAACAGACGTACACAGATACACACAAACACACGCACACTCAACTCACACGAACGCACACGCACGCACTCACGCACGAATACGCACACATAGACACAAACATACACCGACACATGAGCGCGCGCACAAGCAAGCGCACACACACACACACACACACACACACACACACACACACACACACACGCACACACACACACGCACGCACGCACGCACGCACGCACGCACGCACACACACACACACACACACACACACACACACACACACACACACACACACGCATGCACACACATGCACACACACACAAATACGCACATATACAAAAACTGACAGAGAGAGATATGATTGTTACCATGGGTGAAATTTGGGAAACTGTGGACTAAGAATGCTCGGAAACTCCACATCTTCTCTCCCCTAGCAGGTCTTCTGGGGTCATGAAAAAGTTTATTTCTGGGAAACTGTTCTGCCGACAATGATGAAACCTCTCACAGAACTGCAATTGCCTGGAATTCTCTCTCCCTCCCTCCCATCCTCTCTCTCTCTCTCTCTCTCCTCTCTCTCTCTCTCTCTCACACACACACACACACACACACACACACACACAGTACACATACACGCGCACAACAAACACACACCACACACACACACACACACACCACACACACACACACACACACACACCGCCGGGCGCGCGCGCGCGCGCGCGCATACACGCACACGCACACGCACACACATTCTCACTCACTCATTCTCTTTCTCTCTGTCTTCTCTCTCTCTCTCTCTCTCTCTCTCTCTCTCTCTCTCTCTCTCTCTCTCTCTCTCTTAATTACTGTTATTTGAGAAATCAGTACAAGACCCTAAACAATTCTGGAGGACTCTGAAGTCAATAAAAAGTAGTTCTGTTGTGTCAAACTCAATATCCAACACAGACTGGTTTCGGCATTTTGAACGATTATTTAATGAAGAGTTAACCCTACCTGACCCCATTTCTCCAGGCTTTTATGCAGAAGATGACCGTTTGCTTGAAATTGACTGTGATGCCAGTTTTTCTTGATCAAGATATAACAGAGGAGAGAAATTTTAGACTCGATAAAGGCTTTAAAAAGAAACAAAGCTCCTGGTCCAGACGGCCTTATCAGAGAGTTTTATAAGTATGCTATGCCTACCGTTCTCCTTTTTCTTAAGAAATATTTCAACAAACTCTTTGATTCTGGAATCTTTCCCTCTGCATGGTGTGAAGCTCTTATTCAACCATTGCACAAGAAAGGGTGATATTAACTCCCCTGATAAATTATAGAGGTATTTCCCTGTTGAATATCAGTTCTAAATTATACAGCTACATTCTGAATAAACGCTTAACCAAATGGATCGAGGATAATAGTGTCATAAACGATGCACAGGCTGGTTTTAGAAAGAGCTATAGTACAACTGACCATATATTTACACTCCTAACTCTAGTGCAAAAAGCAACTTTCTAACCATCAAAAACTATACGTGGCGTTTTATTGATTTTAAAAAGGCTTTCGACCTGATTGATAGAAATCGACTTTGGTCAGTCTTTAAAGAAAAGGGTATATAAAGGAAAGATGTACAATGCAATTAAAAGTATGTATACCGTTGTTACGGCTAGGGTTAAAGTACGGGGAGACTTAACTGATACTTTTATGTGTCCCAGAGGCCTAAAGCAAGGAGAAATATGTAGCCCGGTTTTATTTTTTCTTTATTTATTAATGAACTTGCTGAAGAAATTACAGAGCATGGTAAGCATGGTATTCCTTTATCTCCTGACTTCATAGAGCTATTCATTCTGCTGTTCGCTGACGATGTGGCGCTTGTTGCGTCCACTGTCATAGGTCTTCAGACACAGCTGAACGTTTTGAGTAAAACAGCAAAGAAACTTGATTTAATAGTGAATCTGGAAAAATCAAAAGTTATTGTGTTTAGAAAAATGGCGGTTATATTGCTTCAAAAGAAAAATGGACTTACGACAATATGCAACTAGAGATTGTTAATCAATATAAATATTTAGGTGTTTATATTCTCCACTGGCCTTACTACTTTTTCTCACTGCCTCGAGGATTTAGCATCTAGGGCAAAACATCAGGTCATTATTATTATGAAACTTCTGTGGAAATATCAGAGTGTGTCCCCAAAATTATTCTTCAAACTTTTTGATTGTCAGATCCAGCCAACCCTTACTTATGGCGCAGAAGTATGGGGGCTTAACTGCAAACCTCTCGGCTATAGAAAAAATACATTTGTTTGCACTCAAGCGATTCTTGAATGTTTCTATAAAAACGC
>JADBJO010001418.1:100000-105000 GCA_016801955.1 Conus betulinus
AGACACAGAGACGACAAACAGAAAAAAAGAAGGGAAAAACGACGAAAAAGCAGAAAGAGCACACAAAACAAAGTGTGAAGTAACGCAATTTAATGAACGACACAAAACAAGACAAGAAATTTTCGGCAATAAGCCTTCCTCAGCGACAAAACAATGAAAACAGTACAGACAATAACATGTGCAATACTCCCCTTGTGAAGCCAAAGTGGTGAAAGAAGGGGAAAAAGTTTTGTGTTTTAGGTGCTGAATACTCGGGTGTTGTATTGTACCTGTGAAACAAAAAAAAAACATGAGACATACAGTAAATTAACTGAGAAAAAAATCCAAATAAAACATTCACTCATACACACGCACGCACACACACGCGCGCGCGCGCGTACGACGCACGCACGCGCACACACACACACACACACACACACACACACACACACACACACACACACACACACACACACACACAGGACACAGAGGACACATATAGACTGAGCAAACGGACAGTCAGACACACTAACGCATACACACACTTGGAGGCACACACGTATGTACACACACAGAGACACACTAACACACACGCACGCAGACACACACACACACACACACACCACACACACACACACACACACACACACACACACACACACACACAACGAGGTGAATCGATCGAGCGAAACTCAACTGAAAAGTTGCCAGACGACCCCAGCCCTCCCTCCCTCTCCCCTCCTCCTCCTCCTCCTCCTTCATCTCTCTCTCTCTCTCTCTCTCTCTCTCTCTCTCTCTCTCTCTCTCTCTCTCTCTCTCTCTCTCTCTCTCGTTCTCCGAGTTTCTGCCTCTCCTTTCTTCCATTCTCGCCCCAAGCCCTACAGTGTATACCCTCTCCCTTTTAAATGAACATCCACTTGATTCCCACCCCATATCTCACCTCTTCTCACCTCCCACTCTCCATTCTCCAGCTGGCTCTTTCTTCAAGAACGATTTGCTGGAGACCGACTTAAACGTTCAATTTAAGCTGTAAAATAAACTCAAAGATCCTTGTAATTTTTAACGCTGTCGAACTAGAACATTGTTTAACAGAGAGAGAGAGAGAGAGAGAGAGAGAGAGAGAGAGAGAGAGAGAGAGACAGACAGACAGACAGACAGCGGACAGACAGACAGACAGACAGAAGTGTATGTGTGTGCGGTGTGACAGACAGACAGTGTGTGTGTGTGTGTGTGTGTGTGTGTGTGTGTGTGTGTGTGTGTGTGTGTGTGTGTGTGTGTGTGCGTGCGTGCGCGCACGTGAATGTGTGTATGTTATGTGTGTGTGTGTGTGTGTGTGAGAGAGAGAGAGAGAGAGAGAGAGAGAGAGAGAGAGAGAGAGAGAGAGAGAGAGAGAGAGAGAGAGAGAGAGAGAGAGAGAATGTTTTGTTGCGGTCAAGTTCTTCAAGCTCGTTCACAAATTGCCTTCGAGCGGCTGCTACCTATCCAGCACGGAGTGTGCGGTTGGCTCAGACGAGAAGACAGGAGGATGCCGCCGACCTTCAACCATTCATCGATAAATGTATGTCTGACCTTGTTGCTCTAATGTCCTGGCCAACGTGCTGGAATCTGTATCTCTCGGGCCTGGTTGACGGCGGGTTACCTACTGAAAGGGACAAAGAGTGCGGCCCCTGTCGTTGTCACGAACTGTGGCTTGGTCCACAGTGGAACTGTGACGCATCGTCTTCATCAATGTCATCCACAACAATCATAATAAGGAACTGTGACGCATTATCTTTGTCAGTCTCATCCGCAACAATCATCATAAGGAATTGTGACGCATTATCTTTGTCAATCTCATCTGCAACAGTCATCGTAAGGGGCTGGAACAGCTCAGTTGGTAGAGCACAGGACTAGCGATCCCGGTAATTCTGGGGCTGAGGGTTCGAATCTCTTCCGGGCTGGTTCGGTGTGTGGGGGATTTCCCCCTGGTAGTTAACATTGGTTCTGACTCCACTTCTTGAAGAGCCCATCGAATTAGATTCTAAACCGAGGATCCTGTGTGTGAATGCACGCATGACATTTTGCACACACGTAAATCCCATCACCAATTTTCGGAAGAGAAAGCCATTATTTTTACCTTGGGTATGGACGATACGTTGCACATGGCATGAACCGTAATAATGAAAACATGGATGAAAAACTGAGTTACTGACGGACTGAATGACACAGGAAACAACTGAATGTAGCGCCAGCAGGCAGCTCCTTAGTCGGCTCTACCCAGGTAGGCAGCCCGTTGCATCTGACTCAGAAGAGAAGGACAATGACATGGTATGCTTCCTCTCCTCTCCAAACTCCAAAAAAAAAAAAAAAAAAAAAAAAAACCACACACACACAAAAAAAACAACCAAAAAAAAAACAAAAACCACAGGACAAAGTTTTCATGACACAAATAAGCCATTGTTTCAAATTTTTCCGTTTTTTTCCGTCGCACCCTTTTAACTATAGTTCATTAATTCACTCGTCCATTACAATTTTTTTTTCTGAACTGAGTATCCAGGTAAGATTACAGGCCCTTTTATAATAAACTCTCATAACTAGTCATGTTCCACGTCGCCTCTTTACTAGCACAGTTATTGACACACGTATCACAAAGGAAAAATGAAAACATATAACACAATAGTAGTGAGGATAGTGTTTCAACAAAACGAACTTCTTTGCTTCCGCTACCTAAGTAAACACATTGTTACGCATTTCCCAGTACTTGGTTCCACACACAAGTGAATCCCTTGTTACTTATTCCCAGTGTTTGGCTCCACACCTCAAGTGGATACATTAGTAGCAATCCACAGCACATACATCTTCACTTTAATAATAATAAAAAAATATTTTCATGTTTCGAGCGCTGCGTTGGGTTTGTGTGTTTCCCTTTAACATTCCCTACGGTTTCAATGCTGAGCCTGTGCCCATTCAAGTAGTGGTCAGGCTACACTTGGGTTTTTTCACCCTTGGAATCACCAGCCGTGTCCAGAATACAAACACGCAATTAGATGTGTAGAGCAATGCTTACTATGGAAACACTTTCCTTATGACATTGCTGATGTGTATGGAGTTCCTGTCCCATTCTCCCTGTTAACCTCCCTCCAAATGTTCCTCTGCCCCTGTTTCCCCTGCTACCCCCCCCCCCCCCCCCCCCCCCCCCCCCCAGGCCCAGCCTCCTCTCCCCCCACCCCCCCCCCCCCCCCCACTACACCATCCCTTTCACGGATCCTTTGTTGACGAGATCCATCTCCCTTCTTACCTACCTCACAACCATCCTCTCTCTCTCCATTTCTCCCTCTCTCTCTCTCTCTCTCTCTCTCTCTCTCTCTCTCTCTCTCTCTCTCTCTCTCTCTCTCTCTCTCTCTCTCTGAATGTGTGGTTTCTGAATTGTCTTCGCTTCCCAATTCCTCTTTTTGTACATCGTAATTTTCATGCTGAACAGGACTGGGAGTATTGTTTCGTGAAATATTCATGTGTGTTGTTTGTATTGTCTGAATATCACATATTAATCGAACATTTACTTGTCTGTTCTCCAGTGAGTATTAAACAAGCGTTCCTTCCGTCTCTGTTTTGTGTTTGTATTTTCATTTTGGATTGCTTTCGGTGATTCTGCTTTTTATTCCACCTGCTTTTCATCGGTACGATGCTACGCATGAGTGGTTCAGCATTGAAAACATAAGTGTATTTTCCATTTGCTTTCCTTCCAGTCTTTTCTTTCTCTTAGCCATCGTTACAGTGGTTCTTTGGCTAAGTTCTAAAGCGTGCATCACTCCTCTGGTTTGATCTTAAACGGTGCATTTCTCTCCGTGTAGCTGCCATACGGATAAATGAACCCCTTACCAATAATAAAACAAAAGAGATGGTAGCGATCGAAAGATAGTCGGTTCTTGTTTTTTTCCTTACCTGTAAAAGCTTTGCGTTACAAAGATCAATATCATTACAAAGAACAAATTTTGTTTTCAAATATGTCTACAAATGGTTCTTAAGAATTAAAAAAAAAATTACCAGAATTTGAAAAAAAGCAATACAATTTTGAGGCTAAATTGCTGTGGTAAATGGTTTCTTAAAGGCCTCATTTAATTAATGATTCTCCTACCTGAATCTGCAGTCTTTTGTATCAAAATAACAAAGGGGGAACGGGAATGCCTTAGGTTCTGCGCCGAGACGAATTCCGCCACGTTAACCATTGCCTTTATGCGAACAGCTAACGGGTGCAAACATTCGTGCAGCACAAAACGCTCGCGCCAGAAAAGGAAATTTGAACGCGGTCTGACTTTGAAACTGCACTGGCCGCAAACAAAGACACATCTCCTAAAAAAAAAAAGTTATGAAAATGTAGACTGCAACATGAAAAACAATGTCAGACCCCCTAATGGCCGTCAGCTGTATTTCTTTTCTCCCCCCTCCACATAGTTATCATTCATATTCCATCTTTTGGCAAGCCTTGACAGTCTTTTTCCGTTTTGGTGTAGAACGAATCCTGAAATCTGATAATTCGAGGAGATAACAGAAATACTTGGAGCATAACAGCTCGCAAGTGTTTCTCTCCCCACGTGCCAGCAATTAGCAGGCAGCCACAGATGATGACATTGATGTCTCCTGTAGCAAGGCATGGGAGCAGCACGTGAGGCAGAAAATAGAAAACATGGCTTGATGGTAGGGAAAACAGGGTGTATGGCTCCGGAATGCACACGCACACGCACACACACACACACACACACGCACGCACGCAAGCACGCACGCACGCACACACACACACACACACACACACACACACACACACACACACGCACACACGCACGTACAGAGACATATGCACACACTCGCATGCACGCACACACACACACACACACACACACACACACACACACACACACACACACACACACACACACACACACACACACACACACACACACACACACACACACACACACACACACACACACACACACACACACACACACACACACACACACACACACACACACACTCACACACAC
>JADBJO010001418.1:115000-122500 GCA_016801955.1 Conus betulinus
GTCGAAGTATTTGAACACTATGATAAAAATGCATCAGCTGGGGATGAGATCATTACGTGTGTGACGTTTTTGATTACCCCGCCACGTGGGCAGCCACACTCCGACGTCGGAGGATTTCGGACACTGATAATAATATGCTAGGAGCTTGTCACAACTGAAGACAATCCCCGCATAACTATGCTGAGCATAACAACATTTTGATGCAGCCTTGGATCCGAGTCACCATGGGCATAGAGATGGCGGGTAAATCGAGTCTGAGGTGACGACGACAACACGGTGTGAAGGGCACGCCATGTGAGACTTTTTCGTGATAATCAGTGACGAGGAGGGTGATGAGATGGGAGCTACGTTGTTCCCTTCGCGTCGACAACTTCACGACCAGACTGTATCCCGCGCATTCTTTCATATCCGGGCGCCAACGATCCAGACAGGAACAGACAACTCTAGTGTTGGTCGGGATACTGAAACAATACACCCAGAGCCGCCGCATCCCATATTCATTAAATGGATGAAATTCGTTGGTGTGACTCTTGTCTTCCGATGTGAAACCACAACAAACTCAACTCTAGATAGGAGCCAGCCAGGACCAAAGAATTCAGCAAATCAATGGCTCTGATAGAAATCGAACCCACGACCTCACAACCTGAGAACCCGCAACGCTTCCCACTGCGCCTTGAGCGGCTGATGTCTGTTAGTTTGCTCTTTGTAGATTCAGGCCACTGGTGGCACCAGAGTCACATCGACACTGGACAAGCTGACGGGAATAAATTGGTTCCAGAAGCTGCGTGCCATGGCCCCAACAGAACCCATCCCGTGCCTCAGACAGGCGGCCAGTTCTGCTGTGCTCCAAGATCGTGGCGCCATTCTGAACCCAGGTGATGGAGGTGGATGCTGGTATGTGAAACACAAAGAGGGGGGAAACACTCAAATACATCTCGGCAGAATAACGGGTTAAACTCGCCAACCCAAGAAGTAGGGAGGGGAAAAACTGGGGCTAACGCAAAGCGCAGACATTTAGCGATGCGCAGTGTCAGCACAGACGACGAGTTCTTCTGTTTCTGTTTCATCATAACATAGCTGACCACACAGATAACTTTCAGAGCTGACGCTGTTGAGAGAGAAGAAAATGTGCAGGAGTGAACAAGGAACCAAAAGCAAAGAAGCGAGCAAACACTGCTGTATACTTACATACATATATACATACATACATACATACACATATGGATATGTGTATATATACAGATGTATATACATACATATCTATATATTCACATATTTAGATACTCTCCAGAATAAGCACAAAACTATACAACTGTGATTCTTAAAAGCAGATAAAACTAAGCCTTGCAAAGATATCAACCCATTCCACTTCAGTCTTTTTACCCTTAGGTGACAAGACTTAGTTCAGAAAAAAAAATGGAAAGAAAAAAGAAAAACAAAACATTGCTACAAAATACACATAAAGCTGCATGGGAACAGAGACACTGCAGAACGAACAGGTACTCTCTGTTCATAATGCTGCATGGGTACAGAGACACTGCAGAACGAACAGGTAGTCTCTGTTCATAATGCTGCATGGGTTCAGAGACACTGCAGAATGCACAGGTACTCTCTCTTCATAATGCTGCATGGGTACAGAGACACTGCAGAACGAACAGGTAGTCTCTGTTCTGATCAGTAGTCACATCGCCACTGCGTCTGTGCCAAATGACGAGAAAAGCTTGGCTTGTAATACAGTGTAACAAGATAGACAGACGGTATAGACAGACGGTATAGACAGACGGTATAGACAGACTTCCTGGAACAAAAGCAGGTATATGGCCTCAAAGTCTTTGAAAAAAAAAGACAGAGGACGACAGTAATAGCAGTCGACAGTAAACGAAAATGGGAAAAGAGAGAGGAGAGAGAGAGAGAGAGAGAGAGAGAGAGAGAGAGAGAGAGGGAGAGAGAGAGAGAGAGAGAGAGAGGGAGAGAGAGAGAGAGAGAGAGAGAGAGAGAGAGTGTGTGTGTGTGTGTGTGTGTGTGTGTAAACGTCTGTCGGAAGTGTTTGAGTAATCATACTGAGCGGATCATGGATCCGTCCTTTGGTCCTGCCTTGAAGCATGGATTCCCACCAGAATCTCTGACGTTCGTCAGTGGGCCACATTCTATCTTTTCACGAAAATCGGTCGAAATGGATTCGGCAGTTTTCAACGTAGTCTTGTTGACAGACAGACTGAGGCAAAAAAACAATTTTGGTGAGAACCTAACGTTCTTGGCAGACATAATTGTGACCTGCTCTTATAATTGTTTCCAGTACACTATCAATAAACCTACGAGTGAGAAGAAGATGGAATCTGGCGACATCGTAAAACTTTCTTTTGTTGATACATTTCATGACAATCAGTGGATGTTCCTCATTTGGTTACTGAACAAAACACAAACAAAAACACCCAAAAACCAAACAACAAACAAAAAGGGTAGTGTTTGATAGGACAAAAATGTCCTGTCTGATCTGGAACTCTTAAAGACAACAGCAATTCCGCTCATGCCACGATAACGGTAAGCAGAAAGAAACAGAAGCAGATACACGCTGTTTTCATAAAGTCTAAAAAAAAAACAAAAAAGACATGATCTCTAATCATGAACTGCCATGATTTGCATCTTCAAAGCATCACAAATAGTAACATCCTGTATTTTCAATGCATCGCAAATAGTAACATCCTGTATCTTCAATGCATCGCAAATAGCAACATCCTGTATCGTCAATGCATCGCAAATAGCAACATCCTGTATCGTCAATGCATCGCAAATAGCAACATCCTGTATCGTCAATGCATCGCAAATAGTAACATCCTGTATCGTCAATGCATCGCAAATAGCAACATCCTGTATCGTCAATGCATCGCAAATAGTAACATCCTGTATCGTCAATGCATCGCAAATAGCAACATCCTGTATCGTCAATGCATCGCAAATAGTAACATCCTGTATCGTCAATGCATCGCAAATAGCAACATCCTGTCGTCAATCGTCAATGCATCGCAATGCATAGTAACATCCTGTATCGTCAATGCATCGCAAATAGTAACATTCTGTGATCAGCAGAGTGGACCAGAAAAGAATACACACCGAACGCATGGCGGGGTTCTTCTCGCTCACGTTCAGGCCTTTGGCTCCACCAGAGCCACGACAACATTTTTAGCAAGCTGGCGGGGATACGTCGGTTCACACCGTGGCCCGCCGTCACTCGAACGAAGCATGCACCGTCGCTCTGACAAGCTGCAGTTCTGGCGTGCTGGGAAATGCTGGCGCCACTCTGGACCCGGAGGTGGATACTGGTAGGCGAAACGAAAACAGGTGGGAAAAGAATACAACAACACTCAGATGCATGTTGGCAGAAAAACGGGTTAAACTCTCCAACCCAAGAAGTAGGTTGTTAAAACACACAACACACACACACACACACAAAACCCCAGAAATAAAAACAAACAAAAACAAAAACAAACAAACAAAACCGGAGGCAAATGGAAACTAACAACACCTAACGATGCACAGTGTACACAAATGGCGAGTCTTTCACTTTCGGTTTCATTGTAACCTAGCTGATCATGCCTTTCTTATCAATTAATGAACATTTATTTTGATATGGAAAACACTATCATAAAACATTCATATTTAAATACCACAGGAGGGGAGGGGGGAGGGAATAACTCAGTTGGTAGAGCGCCGGACTCGTGATCCTGGGGTTGCGGGTTCGAATGTCGGTACAGGGGATTTTTCCCTCGCGTTAACGTTGCTTCTGACTCCATTCCCCATACAGTCCTCCAAATGAGACTATAAGCCGAGGTTCCGTGTGTGAACGCACGCACATCTTGCATACACGTAAAATCCCCATCACCAACTTTCGGAAGAGAAGGTCAGTTTGGCCGTTGGTATGGATGACACGTTACACACAGCATACCTTCCCCAAAGATGGAGTATGGCTGCCTTAATGGCGGGATAAAAAACGGTTATACACACAAAATGCCACTGCCTGTCTATGCAGGCCGTGTCCGCACGAGTATCAGCCTGCATACACAGAAAGAAAGAAAAGAAAGAACAACACAACGCGGTGCTGATAGTCTGTTCACACCACATATTCGCACCAGCTTTCAATGCGTTCATCGCTAAGCCATATTCCCCTTTTTGATGGAATTTGGTTTCACTCGGTTTTGTAGCTTTTGCGTAATTCTTCAGACGAATACATATACACAAAGAAAGAAATCAGCGGACAGGGTGAACCCATGACCTGCTTGGCGGCGAGATAACATTCAAGAGATCAGGGTGTCGTCATGCCTTAGCCATAGCAGCGGGGCCGTGTCTCCTCTTCTGGGGTGCTTCAGGGCGAACTGGTGTTGATGACTCCACACAGTTGCTGGCGTAAAAAGTGCAGCGAAGCGTGACTAGATGTGGCTGATTGTCGGGGGGGGGGGGGGGGGGGGGGGGGGGGGGGGGTTAAAATATTATATTAGTGCTACTGTTAAGCACAACAGGCGAGAGAACTAAGAAAAAAGGAAAACAAAGTTAACAAACAACAACAACAACAACAACAACACACACACACACACACACACACACACACACACACACACACACACACACTGAATCAGTTATCTCATTCTTAGCAACGAATGTAATTTTTTTTTTTTGTGAATCTGCCTGCAAAAAGGATGAGTTATTTCAGAAAAGGCAGTGCTACAGCTTCGCGAAAAAAACGAGAGGCATAACTGGAAATAAAATGAGAGAGCGAGAGCGAGAGAGAGAGAGAGAGAGAGAGAGAGAGAGAGAGAGAGGAGAGGGGGGGTGGAGGACAGGAAGGTCTAGGACAGAATCCCTCAAAGGTCACAGAAAAGACGGTGCTCGTCATTGTAAAACACAACTTTGAAAAAGGAAAAAAAAGACAAACATAGTTACGGTAAGCCAAAAGAGTGTCTGCAGTATGCTGGCAGGGGCATTCAAACTGGTTCAGGTTTTATTTTCCCGTAAAAATAAACAGCGAGAAGCCTTTCTAGTGCATCACGCTTGTCAAAGTGACGGCGCCATTCCATTTTCTCTGCTAAATACTCTGTCTGTCTGTCTGTCTGTCTTTGTCTGTCTGCCTGTCTGTCTGTCTGTCTTTGTCTGTCTGCCTGTCTGTCTGTCTCTCTTTCAGTCTCTCAGTGAAGACATATAAACTGTTACCACACGTATGGTACGTTAAGGACATAACAGAGGTAAGTGCATGGGGGACACACGCACACACACACACACACACACACACACACACACACACACACACACACACACACACTCACACACACACACACACACAACACACACACACACACACACACACACACACACACACACACACACACACACCACACACACACACACACACACACACTAACACACACACACACACACACACACACACACACACACACACACACACACACACACACACACGCAACACACACACGCCTCAAGACACAAAGCAACAGCTGCCGAGTGTAAGGGAGAAGAAGGAAAGGGGAAGATGATTATCGCCACCAACTACACACAGGAAGAGTGAGGGTTTGGGAAGAGAGGGGAAGACGACACCCTAGTCCTTCCTTGAGAGAGAGAGAGAGAGAGAGAGAGAGAGAGAGAGAGAGAGAGAGAGAGAGAGAGAGAGAGAGAGAGAGAGAGAGAGAGAGACAGACACAGACAGACAGACAGAGAGAGACAGAGAGACAAAGAGACAGAGAGATTGTCAGACAGTCACTGGTGCTTTGGTTTCAGCGTTACGTTTTCGAAAGGTGTCAGCACGTACGCTCTGGTACGTGAGCGATATTCCATATATGCTCGTGTAGAAAAAAAAAAACACCTATTCTCACAACATACTGGCCGCCATGGTGCAACAGTTAGCGTTGCTAGCAACGGGCTAGGGGGTCACTGGTTCGAATCCCGGCACACATACTTTTGACGGAGTTTTTCTACTCTGGTCAGTTCCTCCTTGATCTTTTTTTTTTTACACCAAACTTTGCATCAACCGATGGCAGTTTTTAGCGTTTTTTCCAACCTTAGTTGATATGAACATTTCTATTTCTTCCCACAGTCGTTACATAGGTGAGCAGTTCTAAAAGAAATGTTCCATATACTCAACATCATAGACACAATTATCACATCTCTTGGTTTCTGTTATGTTCATTTTCTGAAGAAGAAATCTTTGCACGATAAATGCGATTTGACTTCCCCTTCAGCTGGTGTAGTCTGGTTTGTGGATCCTCTTGGAATCAGCCATACGATGTTACCCCCCCGATTCTTTTACACATATCTGTAAATACGTGCGCATGCAATACATGTAGAATGAATTATGCGTGTAGCATGCAAAAAGAAAAGGTAAAAATAAATTGGTTAGTAACCTTTCTTTCTCTTCTCCGTGCATCCTTGTGAATACTAACTGAACAACAGCCAAACAGACGTTCCTCTAAGTATGCAATCACACGAAAAAGAAAGAAAGAAAGAAAGAAAGAAGAGAGACGAAAGAAAATGAGAAAAATTGCAAGAACAAGATTAACAACTACAACAAAACAATGCAAGAACAACAACAACGCAAAAACAAAATAAATAAATAATGAAATACCGACAACACAGTGACACAACGGCAGCAGCAGCAACAGCAACAAAACAACAACAGCAGCTACAACTGCAACAACGACGAAAACAGCCACAGCTATAAGATTGAAAAGCAACAACTCACAACTCCACCACCACAAACAGCAACGAACAAAAGGTTTTCCAGTGACGAAGCGAACTGACGATTTCCGTGATAACCCAGTTTTCCTGGAGGCAATAATCCCGCAGACCTCCAGACTAATGTCAGTTCCAGACGTGCCGACAAACTGATCTCCCCCTTCGCCACTCCAGGGGTAAGAACACCGAGGAGAAGACCCGAGAATCTCTCAGACGGACTTTCCCAAACCTCCCTCTCCACCTGGAGGTCCAGTCCTCGCTTGTCCCCTCGGGAACAATGGAGTTTGGGACAATGGGGGTGGGGACAATGGAGGTGGGGACAATGGAGAACATCCGATGAGTGGGCTGAATCTCTTTGGGACATGCTGTTCACGATCTGAAGTGGCCACCAAATCCTTTCTCCTGTTGTTGTCGGAGTTGTATAGTTTCGTCGGAGATTTCCGATGCAGTGATAATACAGAGGGATTCTACGGAGGTCTTTTTGCTGTGTTATTCTTGGGGTGAGAGATGATTGTGCTTTCTTGAAGTTTTAGGATGCTGACGGCTTTCTCTTCTTGTTGTTCTCCTGTTGATCTTCTCTATGATTTGTTGTTGTCTTTTTGATGGTCTTTTCATCTTGCTCTCTTTTTGATGGTCTCCAGTTTTTTTTGCTCTCGTTTCTACGGTCCCTATTTTTTTGCTCTCTTTTTAATGGTCTGTTCTTTTTGCTCCCTTTTGAGTGGTCTCTGTTTTTTTTTTTCTCTTTTTGATGGTCTCTTTCTT
>JADBJO010001418.1:127500-132500 GCA_016801955.1 Conus betulinus
AATAACCACCAGTCATGGCTTGATGACCTGGAAGTGACATTAGATCGGAGGCTAGTATTCATGTAGGTCCATTCTGCAAAAGGCGGCTTCTGCCGGCGAGCTCATATTGTCGGCACAAACGGCTCGATGAAATTTCTCCTCGGAAATTATTTTCAAAACACAAGCTGGCTTTTGTGGTATACAAACGACATAGGTCCGAATAGACCCCAAAACAATGATTGTACTGTACAGGGAAAACGGGTCAGCTGTGCTGGTGAACATATAAATAGGTCATGATGATGACGATAGTGCTAATAATACATTGTATTTCTTTGGAAGCGCAGCGCTACAGATAAGTCTCCTCAAGGCGCACGCACATGCGCCCTCCCTCCCTGCCCCCAAGTACGCACGCACAAAAAAACACACATAAACACGGGCGTACTCGCACACACACATACACATACACGCACGCATGCAAGCACGCACACATGCATGCACACACACACACACACACACACACACACACACACACACACACACACACACACACACACACACACGCACACACACACACGCACACACACACACACACACGCACGCGCGCGCGCGCGCGCGCAGACATAAAACAATCATTCTTGTCCCATCCACTCCCAAAGTAATCCCCTTGGAAGACGATAAGCCAGACAATACTGGCACAGTGAAACAAGAATATTTCGAGGGTTGACTGCCAGAACCCAGTATCTCATATCCATATGGCAGTCAGCCCTCGATTTGGTTTATTCTAACCTTCTTCAGATGACCTCCCAGACTACGCCAAAATATGTTATTGCAGAAAAAAAATCACTAAAAAGAAAAAAAAAAAAAAAAAAAAAGAACAACGACCAAAACAACAACAAGAACAACGTGGAGAAGAAGACGGAGGATGGAGAGAAGGAAAAAATTAAACAGAGAAAGAAGGGAGAAAGAAGGAGAAAGGGGAAAAAAAAAAAAAGGAGAAGAAGGAGGTGGAAATAATAGAATAAGCAGATGGAAGAGGAAAGAAGAACGGACCAACAAAAAGAAAAGAAAAAAAAAGAAAGTAAGAGAAGAGGGGGGGGGGGGGGGGGGGTGAAGAAGTAAGAAGAAAGAAGGAAGGGGGGGGGGGGGCTTAGGAGAGAGTAGAGAGAGATAGATGAGAGGGGGGGGGGGGGGAGAGAGAGAGAGAGAGAGAGAGAGAGAGAGAGAGAGAGAGAGAGAGAGTCAGAGAGACACAGACACAGAGACACAGAGACAGAGACCGAGACAGACAGACAGACAGACAGTAATATGAATCAGGAAGCACGAAGTGTGTGCAGAGACGATCTGAATCACCCCCTCTGTTTGATGTACGGAGCCCTGGAAGACGATGGCCAAGAGTTGTCGTCCGTTGCCCCTGAAGGCCGACCAGTGCTGAGAACAGCGATATGTTTATTTGTCTACTGCCCTCCCCTGCTTCTGTTTCTTTCTCTTTCTCGTCCTCCCCCTCCTGCACTCTTCTTCTTCTGTATTTTTTCTTGTTCTTGTCTTCTTCTTCTTCTTCTTCTTCTTCTTCTTCTTCTTCTTCTCTATGTATCTCTCTTTCTCTGTCTGTATCTCTAATTTCCCCTCTCTCACTGTACGTGTGTGCGTGCGCGCACGCGTGCGCGCGTGCACGTGTGTGTGTGTGTGTGTGTGTGTGTGTGTGTGTGTGTGTGTGTGTGTGTGTGTGTGTGTGTGTGTGTGTGTGTGTGTGTGTGTGTGTGTGTGTGTGTGTGTGTGTCTCCCTTCCTCCCTCCGTCCCTCTTTCGTGAAATAGCAACAACAACAACAACAACAACAACAACAACAACAAGACAAACAACAGAAAGCAGCGCAAACACCTCTAACTTAAAAACAGAAAGAAAGAAAGGAAACCCCCACCCGCAACGCCAAGTAAAACAGGAGAGAGTTATTCAGGGATGCTTCACCTCCACGATGTCCTGAGGCCGTTGACCTGGTCACAGAGACCTGGACAGGCAGGAAGGAGGAAGGAGGTGGGGAAAGAAGGAGACAATGGTGGAGGAGGAGGAGGAGGAGGAGGGGGAGAGGAGGGAGGGAGGAGGAGGAGGAGGCGAAGAAGAAGGAGGAGGAGGAGAAGGAGGAGGAGGGAGGAGGAGGAGGAGGAAGGAGGAGAAGGAAGGGGGAGGAGGAAAAGGAGGCTAAGGAGGAGGCGAAGGAGGAGAGAGGAGGAGGAGGGGAGGAGGAGAATGAGGCGAAGGAGGAGGAGGAGGAGAAGGGGGAGGAGGAAGGGGAGAGAAGGAGGAGGAGGCGGCGAGGAGGGGAAGGCGAAGGAGGAGGAGGAGGAGGAGGAGGAGGAGGAGGAGGGGGGGAAGGAGGAGGGGGGGAGGAGGAGGAGGGAGGAGGAGGAAGGAGGAGGAGGAGGGGGAGGACAATGAGGCGAAGGAGGAGGCGAAGGGGGGGAGGAGGGGGAAGGAGGAGGAGGGAGAGGAGGAGGAGGAGAAGAAGGAGGAAGGAGAAAGGAGGAGGAGGAGGAGAAGGAGGAGGAGGCGAAGGAGGGAGGAGGCGAAGGAGGGGAGGAGAAGGAGGAGGAGGAGAAGGAGGAGGAGGCGAAGGAGGAGGAGGCAAAAAGGAGGAGGCGAAGGAGGAGGGAGGAGGAGGAGAAGGAGGAGGAGGAGGCGAAGGAGTAGGCGAAGGAGGAGGCGAAGGAGAAGGCGAAGGAGGAGGAAGGAGGAAGAGGAGGAGGAGGAGGGAGAGAAGGCGGAGGAGGAGGAAGAAGAGAAGGAGGAGAGGAGGAGGAGGAAGAGAGAAAAGGAGGAGGAGGAGGCGAAGGAGGAGGAGGAGGAAGAAGAGAAGGAGGAGGGAGAAGAGGAGGAGGAGGAGAGGAAGAGCAGCTGCCACCGCGCAGCAGCAGAGGGAAAGGAGGGGGAGAAGGAGGCGAAGGAGAATAAGGAGGAGGAGGAGGGGAGGAGGAGGAGGAGGAAAGGAGAGGAGGAAGAGGAGGGGGAGGAAGAGGAGGGAGAGGAGGAGGGAGGGGGAAGGAGGAGGAAGGGAGAGGGGAAGCGATGACTAAGTTGACGAATGTGTCTCTGGTAACCCAGTTACATGATCAGCAGCGAAATTTGTCTGGGTCAGTGGGGAGCTCTGCTGATTCATGACATTGCTCCTTTGTTTGCCTGATGTCTGTCTGTCTGTCTGTCCCCCCCCCCCCCCCCCCCCCCCCCCCCCCCTCTCTCTCTCTCTCTCTCTCTCTCTCTCTCTCTCTCTCTCTCTCATTCTGTGTTTCTGCCTGCCTGTCTGTCTCTCTCCCCCACCCACCTTCTCCCCCATCTCTCTCTTACGTAGCTGTCTCACTCTTTCTCCGTCTCGCTGTCTGTCTCCTCACTGTCTCTCCCCACATCCCATCCCCTCCTTCTCTCTCGTTCGTGTGTATTTGCAGGTTCACCAATCAATCAATCTGTTTGTGCACATGTGTTTAAGGGTGTGGGTATGTGTGTACTCACGTGCACGTGCATAAAGATACACGCACAATACAATCTCTCTCTATATATATACATAAATATATGTGTGTTTTTATATATATATATATATATATATATATATATGTGTGTGTGTGTGTGTGTGTGTGGTGTGTGTGTGTGTGTGTGTGTATGTATGTATATATATATATATAGTATATATATATATATATATATAAAATAAACATATATATATATATACATATATATATATATATATATATATATATATATATAATATACATACATACATACAACATATATATATATATATATATATCTAATAAAATTCTTAAAGTGCTCAACCCCTTGGGGAGCAACATCTATTAAAAATAGGATGATAAAAGGAAGTTTTAAAATCAACAGGTCTGTTTCGAGCGCTCGCTCCAAGAACCATCGAAAACAAGAAAAAAGAACTATGCAAAATTTTCCAAAACCATAACTAAAAAAATCACCATTGAAGCAAACAAAAAGGTAGTGAACTACTTAGACATAACACTTGACCTCAACAACCCACATATATAAACCATACAAGAAACCTAATGACACACCCATTTATGTAAACATAAATAGCAACCACCCACCATAAAAAACATACCCAATGGCATAAACAAGAGATTATCTAATCTATCACATAATGAAAGAGTATTCAACAACGCAGCAGCAGAATACCAAGAGGCATTACACAAAAAAGCGGTTACAGCTACAAACTACAATACCAGATAAAAACATGAACAAAAACAAAAAAAAAGCAGGAAAAGGAAAATCACATGGTACAACCCTCCATATGATGGACGAGTGTAGAAAAAAAAAAACAAACGTAGGGGAAAGAATTTTTCAAAAATTTTGACAGCATCCCTTCCAAAAGAACACAAATTGTCCAAAATATTCAACAAGAACACCATCAAACTATCATATTCATGCATGCCTAACCTTAAAAATATAATTGATTCATCCAACAAAATGAAAAGCAACACAGCAAAGAAAGGGTGAAGAAAGGAAATCCTGCAGTTGTACTAAAAAAAAGAACAGTGTCCTTAAGCAACAAATGCCTCTATAACAACATTGTATATACCAAGCCACTGTGACATCAGAAAATGGAAATGAAACATACATAGGGGATCAATGAAAATCATTTCAAAACCAGATACACAAACCATAAACAGTCATTCAACAACGAAAAATACAAAAAACCAAACAGAACTGAGCAAATATATTTGGAGACTGAAAGACAAAAAAAAATAAACTATAACATATCCTGGAAAATCATAAAAAAGGGCATCACCATAAACATTTAAAAAAGATGCAACCTATGTTCAACAGAAAAATGGTTAATACTATGCAAACCATACTTAGCAACTCTAAATACTAAAGTAGAAATAGTAAACAACTGCAGGCACAAATGGAAATCGTTGTCAGCAAACGCACCCTGAACTGTAAACAACCTGAAAACCGAACAACACGTGCAGCCAATCCGCACGTGCAAACAGCGACATCGGGCCATATAAC
>JADBJO010001418.1:135000-145000 GCA_016801955.1 Conus betulinus
AGGAAGGGCAAGGCAAGGGAGGCAAGACAAGACTGGGCAATGCAGGAAGGGCAAGGCAAGGGAGGCAAGACAAGACTAGGCAATGCAGGAAGGGCAAGGCAAGGAACGCAAGACAAGACTGGGCAATGCAGGAAGGGCAAGGCAAGGGAGGCAAGACAAGGCTGGGCAATGTAGGAAGGGCAAGGCAAGGGAGGCAAGACAAGACTGGGCAATGCAGGAAGGGCAAGGCAAGGAAGGCAAGACAAGGCTGGGCAATGCAGGAAGGGCAAGGCAAGGGAGGCAAGACAAGACTGGGCAATGCAGGAAGGGCAAGGCAAGGGAGGCAAGACAAGACTAGGCAATGCAGGAAGGGCAAGGCAAGGAACGCAAGACAAGACTGGGCAATGCAGGAAGGGCAAGGCAAGGAAGGCAAGACAAGACTGGGCAATGCAGGAAGGGCAAGGCAAGGAAGGCAAGACAAGACTGGGCAATGCAGGAAGGGCAAGGCAAAGGAAGGCAAGACAAGACTGGGCAATGCAGGAAGGGCAAGGCAAGGAAGGCAAGACAAGACTGGGCAATGCAGGAAGGGCAAGGCAGGAAGGGCAAGGCAAGGGAGGCAAGACAGGAAGGGCAATGCAGGAAGGGCAAGGCAAGGGAGGCAAGACAAGACAAGACTGGGCAATGCAGGAAGGGCAAGGCAAGGGAGGCAAGACAAGACTGGGCAATGTAGGAAGGGCAAGGCAAGGGAGGCAAGACAAGACTGGGCAATGCAGGAAGGGCAAGGCAAGGAAGTCAAGGAAGGCAAGACAAGACTGGGCAATGCGGGAAGGGCAAGGCAAGGAAGGCAGGGAAGGCAATACAAGACTGGGCCATGCAAGAAAGGCAAGGCAAAGAAGGCAAGGAAAGCAAGAAGAGACTAGGCAATGCAGGAAGGGCAAGGCAAGGAAGGCAAGGAAGGCAAGACACGGCTGGGCAATGCAGGGAGGGCAAGGCAAGGAAGGCGAGGACAACCAGCGCGAGACCAGCTAGAAAGGAAAGAAGAGAAGGAAAGGACAGAAAAGTGTGAGGTGAAAATGTTCGGGAAGGGAAGGAAGGCAAGGCAAGGAATGCGAGGGAAGCAAGGCAATCTAGGCAAGGCAAAAAACAGGGCAAAGCAAGAAAGGCAAGGCAAAGCAAGGACGGCAAGGCACGGCAAGGCAAAAAAAAAAAAAAAAAACGCATGAAAGACAAGGCAAGGAAGGCAAAGGAAGACAAGGAAGGGCAAGGTAAGTCGAGGCAAGGAAGGCAAGGCGAAGCAAGGCAAGGTAAGACGAGGGACGGCAATGGAGAATAGGAAAGGCGTGAAAGACAAGGCAAGGAAGCCAAAGACAGGCAAGAAATGCAAGGAAGAGAAAAAAAAAAGGCAAGGCAGGGCAAGGGCAGAGGAGCAAGGCGTGACAGGTTAGGCAAGGCACGACAGGAAAGGACAGACAAGCACAGACAAGATGGCAGGGACGAGGCAAGGAAAATACAAGATGCAAAGCACATGAACGTACTTCCAGTGCAGTCGCACAACAAAAAAATAAACAAATACATATATAAATCAGTCACTATAGCACTCGCCTTTTGGTGGTAGAAATTTTGTATGTAAGAGAAAAGAAACAAAATTCTGCTTTCTCCGGAAATGAACCTCAGTCTCCCGCTTGACAGGCGGGGATACTAACCACTACGCTACCAAGGAACTTACACAATTCAGTTAAACTTAAGTTTATAAAACCGTTATTGCTTAAACAATACATAACAAAATTCTCATTTATAGCTGTTAGTAACGGCTATTCTAGTAAAATAAAACATCGGGCATCATCCGTGACCCATAATGAACATATCTACAAATTTTCAGAAAGATCGGTCCAGCAGTTTTTGTCTGGAGCGAGTGGAATACATTTTGACCACGGGTGGACACACACACACACACACACACACACACACACACACACACACACACACACAGAGAGAGAGAGAGAGAGAGAGAGAGAGAGAGAGAGAGAGAGAGAGAGAGAGAGCATTTCTTCGTTCCCATTGTAAAGTACTCCCTATTGTATGAGAACTGGGAGTACAAAAACAGGTAGCAAAGGCAGGTCAGGCGAAGAAAACAAGGCAAGAGTGCACATATCTCACGGAAACCGATTTGAACAAAACCTGATGGAGAGAAGGCGCGATGCGACCCAAAGACGGATCCATTACATTATGGTCCGGATCTGTGGTGAGGATCTGGGATACAGGACGATCCAGACTCCACTCCACGTACACTGAGGTCTGCGCTCTCTCCAGTCTCTTTCTCCTTAATTTTCTTTCTTTCCTTTTTTTTTTTTTATTTTTTTAATTTTTTTTTTTTTTTACTTGTATATTTTATTTCGTTTAACCCTGAACGTAATAAATTAGACAGCGCAGGAGGTTCGTGGAACGATGATGAACATAATGTACTTGTTGAAATTCTGTGGCCTTCATGCCTTGCTCTCATGGTGACCTCAGTTTTGATTTCCTTTCACGTCTATGGCCTTGGTTTGGTTCTGTCGGGGTCATCGGTATCGGCGTGTCTATGGGGGCTGTCGTTGGACGGACGTGGTGGCGGCCTCCGGAGGGAGAGCTACTCGCGCCGGCTCCGCGACTAAGCAATTATTCGTCGTCAGTAGGGGGCTTAGTAGGTGGTGTCCTGCGTATGTTAGATCAGAACAGGCGCCACTGAACACCACCGAAGTGACTCGGCAGTGTCTCCTTCGGTGGGTTGCCTCTTGACGATTTGACATTGACTGATCCCTATGGATTGCCGGTGCCGGGGCTGCGGCGGGGCCGACCGGGCTGTGGCTCTGGACGGGGGTGTCGGATTGATTGGGACAGCAAAAAAAAAATTTTAAAAAAAAAAAAAAAAGAAAGAAAGAAAGAAAGAAAGAAAGAAAGAAAGAAAAAGTACTTGTTGATGGTATTGTGCATGATCTGCCTCGCGGGCTATAGTCGATATTCGGTGTTTAATTTCCACGGAATTCTGACTTTAGACGCCAGTCCAGGGGCTTCTTTCTTGGTGAAAATTTGCCTTTCGACTCAGTGTGGATTTTTTGGTATCAGGTTTTGACCTTAAATTCCCTCATGTCTCTCTCTCTCTCTCTCTCTCTCTCTCTGTCTCTCTGTCTCTGTCTCTCTCTCCAAATCAATACTTTGCATTGTACTGGTAGATATGTATTTAGACTGTACATGATTATCGTTTGCAACTGTATTGTGATTGAGGCCCTATAAGAATGGGCCAATGGCTTCTGATTAAAAAAATTCATTCATTCATCATAAATTCGTTTATTCACTGTGTCTGTCTGCCTGTCTGCATGTCTGTCTGTCTGTGTGTGTCTGTCTGTCCGTCCGTCCGTCAGTCAGTCTCTCTTTACTTAATTCAGTCAAGATTTCCCGAAGTCGTGTGGACTATCAGCAAGACGAACATGAACGTCTCCTCCTAATGCCAGCTGTTCGTGTGTCCGTGTCCTCTCTCCACTCACGTAATGACAGCCTTTTTCTTGTCCATGCTCTCTCTCTCTCTCTCTCTCTCTCTCTCTCTCTCTCGTAGTAAAGAAACACACATACACATGCGCGCGCGCGCACACACACATACGCACACATACACACACACACCCTCTCTCTTTCCCTCCCTCCCAACCACCTCCCCACCAACTGTCCTCCAGCAAGTTTGCCAGCTCTCTCTCTCTCTCTCTCTCTCTCTCTCTCTCTCTCTCTCTCCTCTCTCTCACTCTCTCTCTCTCTCTCTCTCCCTCTCTCTCTCTCTCTCTCCCTCTCTCTCTCTCCCGAGCGTGTTTCTGAATGAAAACCCGGTAACATCTCATCTTCTCCCTCCTCCTCACCCCTCCAACTCCCTCCGCCCACCAACCCCACCTCCCCCTCCTTTTCCTGCCCTTCCTCCCCAGCTGTAACACCCCGTCATAGGCATGGCAGCATTAGAGGAAAGCTGACTCACTGGGGGGGGGTGGAGAGGAGGAGGGAGGCATTGTGCGTGGGAGTGAACCATGAATACCAAACACACTTCTGCTCTATGCGCTGGAACTTTGGCTGACGGCCCCTCCCCCCCCTCCCCCTCCTCCGCCCGCCCACCCCACCATCACCATCCACCACCACCACCACCACCATCACCAACGATCATCGCCACTACCATCACCACCATCACCACACTAGCACCACCACCATCACCGTCTCCCGCCGCCATCACCCCCCACCCCCCCCCCCCAACACCATCCACCGCTACTACTTACAAGGAGAACGAAAAGTCACCGATCCGATCCTCTGACTGTCATCCGGGACGTTGAAGGCGGCGCCATTATGCAAATGATGACTGGGTCGGCCGCAAAGCCTGGGCCGCATGATTATGCAAAATGACGCAGGAGCGTCCCCCGCGAGAAATGCAGATTGTTAGGAATGGGTTTTTGGTGGGGGGGTCTGGGGACAGGTGTTAGGAATGGGTTTGGTGGGGAGGTCTGGGGACAGATTTTTATGAATGGGTTTGGTGGGGAGGTCTGGGACAGATTTTTATGAATGGGTTTGGTGGTGGGAGAGGTTCTGGGACAGACATTTTTTTATGAATGGGTTTGGTGGGGAGGTCTGGGGACAGATTTTTATGAATGGGTTTGGTGGGGAGGTCTGGGACAGATTTTTTTTTTTTTTTTTTTTTTTTTTTTTTTGGGGCATCAGTTATCGGATCAATGGAGCACTGGGGCAGATTAAGGCGGTTTTTTTTTTTTTTTTTTTTTTTGTGGCATCAGTTATCGGAGGTTTCTCTTCTAAGGCGGTAACTTTTTTTTTTTTTTTTTTCGTCATCGTCTTTCTCTTTTACTCCTTCTTCTTCTTCTTCTTCTTCTTCTTCTTCTTTTTCTTCTTCTTCTTCTTCTTCTTCTTCTTCTTTGTCTTCTTCTTCTTCTTCTTCTTCCTCTCTTCTTCTCTCTTCTGCTTCCTCTCCTTCTTCCTGCTTCTCCTCCTCCTCATCTTCTTCTTCTTCTTCTTTCTTTCTTTCTTCTCTTCTTCTTTCGTCTTCGTCTTCTTCGTCTTCTTCTTCTTCTTTCTTCGTCTTCTTCTTCTTCATCTCCTCCTCCTCCTCCTCCTTCTTCTTCTTCTTCTTCTTCTTCTTCTTCTTCTTCTTCTTCCTTCTTCTTCTTTTCCTTCTCCTTCTCCTTCTTAACTCGGTGGGGCAGACGTTGTCGCTCGACGTGTGCGGACGTATTTTGCCACGCTCTCAACGGTCCGAATCTGAGCTGTGAACTCAGTCGTACGCTTTGCCTACACGCGCTAACCGCGACAGCGTCTGTTTCGTTTTTTTTTTTCTTTTTCCCTGACGTTCCAGTTTATTTCTTGAAAATGCAAGCTTTTTCTACAGTAACTCCCCCGTTTTCCTCAAATCAAAGAACATTCCGGATCACGACAAGAATCGGCCGTCCGTATTGGAAATGTGTTTGGCGGCGGAACGAGTCGCTGGCCAGGGCTCCATCATCGGAGCTCAGAACATTGGCAGCTTTGTGGCGTATTTACCCCGCCACCAAGGAGGCACGGATGGCAATCCTTGTCCAGGGTTTGCGGATGAGGGACACTACGCTACAGGTATGCAGTACTAACCCCTATGTCCTCCACAGTGATACAGGTGAGGAAAAGCCCTCTAAAAACTATGGATTGACAACATCCCAATCTCGGTCGCAGACTCGGAAATCGAGCATTCACTTGTCAAGCTCGGTTGCGAACTGAGATCAGACATTAAGATGGAGAGAGCTCGCGACGCAGACAACAAACTGACTCGATTTGTAAACGGGTCGCAGTTTGTTTTTATAACTGTCCCCTCTCTACTCCTCTTGATAAATTTGTGAAAGTCAGCATTTTTACAGCTAAATTGTTCCACAGAGAACAAAAACAGCAGAAAAAAGTCATGTGTTCACGCTGTCTGAAGCCAGATCACCATGTCTCACAGTGCTCAGGAGACATTGTATGTAGACAGTGTGGGCAAACGGACACAAAAGAGGTGTGACGTCGAATGTAAAAACTAACAGACAGACAGACAGCGGACGGACAAATAACGGATGGACGGACTGGTGAACATACTATGGACAGACAGACAAACGGTAAAAAGAATGGTGTCAAAAAGACTGGTGTAAAAGAAAATCTTAGCACTAGTGAAACAGTGCAGTCCACTGGCAAGTCTGTCGACGGGAATGACCGGGGGCGTCCTCTGTCCCGTCAGACCACCCTTCTGTGTCCTCCCTGGACCGCTCTCTCCCCCGCAAACAGGTCAGCTACCCCCAGCAAGCGGCGCCTGTCCCCAGACACCGACACAGCCCGGGAGAGGGAGCAGGAAAGTATCGGCGCTGTGACCGTGGGTCGGATGACTCGATGACAGCAGATTTTGTGGACTCTGAGTCAGAATCCACACCGGTTGATCGGGGGGAAATAGATCAGGGTTTACTATTCGTGACTACCAACGGACAATGGCCTGGAAATGTATTATGGACTATGAGTTTGAACAGTGTTTATCTGATTGAAATTGCCGATAGATAATAAAATAAACTGAACTTTTCTATCCATGGATAAAATGAATATTGTTTCACTAAACGTTAGGGGTTTAAAAAAACAGGTTTAAAAGGAAATCATTGTTTGCATATTTCAAAGAAAAACGTTTTGATGTTATTTGCTTACAAGAATGTCACATAACAGACAGGGATGTAAATGAATGGGAAAAGCAATGGGGTGGAACTATTTTTTACAATGAGGGGGAACGAACAAAAGCAGAGGAGAAGTTATTTTGATTTCAAAACACTTTAAGGGAAATGTTAAGTTAGAGCTTGCACAAGACAGAATCTTAGTAATTTCAGTGGTAAATGAATGCTATAATTTAATGGTTGCCAATATTTATGCACCAACAACACAAAGGAAAAAATCATATATTATCGAAAATTGATTTTGAAGTTTTCAATTCTATGGAGTACGAAGATTTAATTATTCTTGGTGATTTTAACTGCACTCTGAACAGTGACCTCGACATAATTGCGGTCATCCCCACGACAGATCGGAAACTGCCAGTTTTCAGCATGTTATTAATACATTAGATTTAACAGATGCCTGGAGACTTTATCATCCAAAAGAAAAAGATGCCTCATGGATTCGTCTTAACCCATTTATGCGCGCGCAGATTAGATTATTGTTTTGTTTCCAATAACATTTTGTGTTTTGTACTTTGTGTGAACATTTCTTTGTTCCGAATTCTGACCATAAGGCCGTTGTCCTTGAATTGAATGAGAATGACTTCATCCGGGACCAGGGTATTGGAGATTTAATAATAGTTACCTAAAAAAATTCTGTTTGTACAAAAAATGAATGATATGTTAGATACATTCTTTTAGACAATGAAGGTCTGAATCATTTAGAAAAATGGGAAATGTGTAAGGTTGAAATAAGAAAATTTTGTATAGATTTCGGGAAAAATCTGGCTTGTGAGAAAAGAAATGAATCTCTGATATTGCAATCAAAGTTACAAAGTCTAGAAAAAGAGCTCGCCAGTGATCCCCAAAATGAAAATATTAATAAACGCTTTATGACAGTAAAACAGAGCCTAGAGATTTTGCAGGCTTACAAAGCTAGAGGCGCTCAAGTAAGATGCAGACTTAAATGGATAGAAGAAGGAGAAAAGAATACAAAATATTTTTGTAGTTTAGAAAAGGCACGAAGCAGAAATAAGATTATTACAAGACTGTGTACAGAGACAGGTAACATTATAACTGACCAAAGGGAAATAATGCAAGAACAAATTGCATTTTATAAACAGTTATATGCCCAGAATACTGAAGCGTCGAATGTAGAAGAAGCTACCGACATTTTTATTGAAAATGCAGAAATAAGACAGTTGGAAGAAAATGACGCAGTAACATGTGAAGGCACAGTGACATTAGAAAGAGACGACATCTGCTCTCAAGAAGATGAAAAAATGGCTCTGCTCCAGGAAGCGATGGCTTAACAACCGAGTTTTACAAGTTTTTTTTGGTCAAAATTAGGCAATGTTGTCACTAACTCCTTTATTGAATCCTTTAACAGTGGAAGTCTCTCATTTACACAACGGCAAGGCATTATAACTCTTTTTCACAAAGGTAAAGACTTAGTTAGAGATAAACTTAACAACTGGAGACCCATCACTCTTACAAACTCCGATTATAAAATTTTGGCAAAAGTACTCTCAGAAAGGCTAGGTAAAGTCATCCATAACTTAGTTAACGAAGATCAAGTTGGATACATAAAGGGGAAGAAATATAGCAACAGTGTTAAGAACCATCGATGATGTAATCAACTATTTAAATAAAACCGGAAAGGCGGGGGTATTTATTAGCTATAGATTATGAAAAAGCTTTTGACTCCATATCAAAAAAAATATCTTTTACATGTCTTCAAGGTTTTGGGATTTGGGACCGATTTCCAAAGATGGGTACACGTTTTAACAAATGGTAACCAAAGCTGTATCAATCATGGAGGCTGGTTGTCTGAGCCATTTAATGTAACTTGTGGAATAAGGCAAGGCTGTCCTTTTT
Source organism: Conus betulinus (assembly GCA_016801955.1). Classification (NCBI taxonomy): domain Eukaryota; kingdom Metazoa; phylum Mollusca; class Gastropoda; order Neogastropoda; family Conidae; genus Conus; species Conus betulinus. The sequence goes on from JADBJO010001418.1 coordinate 143,565, forward strand.
TTTCCTTTAGCGTTTGTTTTAGCTGTAGAGCTCTTGGCTGCAAAGATTAGAAAAAGTGAAGTAACGGGTATCCAAGTGCCAAACAAAGCACCATGCAAATGAGCAGTATATTAAGATAAAACAACTCGCTGATGATACCACTCTATTCTTAGATAACAAAAATGATATGATTGAATCTTTGAATATTTTGAAAGCATTCGAAAAGTTCTCTGGTCTTAAGTTAAATATGATAAAACCAAAGCTATCAGAATGGGCAGGAGAATAAATGAAAACAATCTGCCTTTCTCTATAGTTGAAAGAATAAAGATACTTGGAATTTATTTTGAAAAAGATAAAATGGCCAAAAACATTGAAGAAAACTGGAAAGGCAGAGTTGAAACCATAGAAAAATTAATAAAGACCTGGAGCAAACGAGACATCAGCATTCATGGCAAAATTACAGTTATTAAATCTTTTTTGGTTAGTCAGCTAGTCTTTGTAATGCAGTCAATTGGTATTCCATATGAAGTCCTGCAGAAGATAAATACGATGTTATATAAATTTGTTTGGCAAAAGAAACACAGTAATCGGAAAGCATTCGAAAAAGTGAAAAGGAAAGTAATGGAAGCAGACTATAACTCAGGAGGTTTAAAAATGGTTAACGTTATGGAACTGCAAAACTGTATGTACTTGCAATGGGCAGGGAAATTGTTTTCTGCGACAGACGAAAAGTGGAGTAAGATTCCGAAGTGGCACTTAAACAAAATAATTAGTAATGATAGCATATTTAAGCTTAACTGTAATGCAACGCAGTTGCAGCAAATTGAACGAATAGACAATGAATTTTGGAGAAAATGTAGTAACCATTTATTTGAATAATAAGAGGAAAACCAAGATAGAAGAAATAACACCGAGTAACTTTTTAGATCAAATGTTATTTTATAATGACTTGATAAAATACAAAGGCAATATATTATATTTTCAAGAATGGAAAGAAAAGGGAATACAGTTTGTCAGAGACATTGTGCATGTTACTGAAAATAGACTGCTTAATCTCAATGAAGTGGAGACAGTTTTAGGTGATCGTAATGCAAATACAATTTTTGAATATAACGCACTGCGAAACGCTCTCCCATCAACATGGCTGGAGTGGATTTATGAAAACAATATTACTCTTGACAATGCTTACTCTGCTGACTGCGAAGCCCATCTATTTAACACACAAAACAAAAAAAGAGATAAAAAAGTTGCTGGAGCAAAGGAATTTAAGTAACGTTACTGCAAACAGCAAGGACTTTTGGCGTAGAAAACTCGACTTTGAAGTAGACGAACACATATGGCTAACACCAAGAACATCTACAAAAGAGGTTAGGCTGTATGAACTACAATGGAAAATAAACCATAACATTTACCCGACTAATATTCTTTTGCAAAAAATGAAGGTATCAGAAACTAAC
>JADBJO010001418.1:152500-165000 GCA_016801955.1 Conus betulinus
AGGCCGTGCTTTCCTTTCTACTTTGTCCCATGCATTTTGATTGGTTATACTGTATTACGTTTGACAAACGTCCCCTATTTTTTATATGTTCCATGCATTTTTCTAATGACTGTAGTATCGCCATGATTTTCAAACTTTCAGTTTTTCAAGCTATGAATAATGGGTTTGGAGATACTTGAGATCGATCGATCTGTGAGGTTTGTGGAGTGGGTTGAGAGACACATCATGGGAGATTGGGTCTTTGAAGTGTATCTGATGGGAGAGACGATTCAGACCTATTACCTGACCTATCACCTCAGTCCGCGATATACATCCACTGGAGTGTCTACAAAGAACTACAGTTTGTTGTTATTGTCGTTGTTGCTGTCACTGTTGTTCTTGTTGTTGCTGCTGCTCTGATGTTGTTGTGTTGTTGTTGTTGTTGTTGTTGTAATATCAACCAGTATGTTTAAGTAATGCATTTGCCATCATTTACAGTATGAGATTTCTTTGTTTCAATTTAGTGTTGGAAGGAGAAGGAGAAGAAGAAAAAGAAGAAGGAGGAGGAGGAGTAGGTGGAGGATGATGAGGAGGTAGAGGAGGAGGAGACGGAGTGGGGGAGAAGGAGAATGATGAGGAGGAGAAAGAGGAGGAGTGAAGTGAAGAAGAAGAAGAAGAAAGAAAAGAAGAAGAAGACTACAAGAAGAAGAAGACGACTACGAAGAAGAAGAAGAGGAAGAAGACGAAGAAGAGAGAGAGAAGAAGAAGAAGAAGAAGAAGAAGAAAAAGAAGAAGAAGAAGAAGAAGAAGAAGAAGAAGAAGAAAAGAGAAGGAGGAGGAGGAGAAGGAGGAGGAGGAGGAGGAGGAGGAGGAGGAGGAGAAGCAGGAGTAGGAGGAGGAAGAGGAGGAGAGGAGGAGAAGAAGAAGAAGAAGAAGAAGAAGAAGAAGAAGAAGAAGAAGAAGAAGGACAACAACAACAACAAAAAAACAACAAACAACAACAATAAAATAATTAGGATTATTGCGAATGCTTTAGCAGGCTATAATAACATGGCGATTGCATTGCGTTTAACAAGATCGTACCAACAAAAAACCCCAACCAACCAAACAAACAACAACAAACAAACAAACAAACAAAGAAAAAAAAAACTAACCTTGAACATGGAGGTAAAGGAACCACGGTTCGGAGCTTAGCTCTTCCTCAGTGCTGTATATGACTGACGACAGGTAGTCCAGAGCTTAGCTCTTCCTGACTGCTGTGGATGGTTGACGATTGAAGACTATCTCCAAAGCTTAGCTCTTCCTCAGCGTGCTGTGGATGGTTGACGATTGGTATGTCCAAAGCTTAGCTCTTTCTTCCTCAGTACCGTGGATGGCTGACGACTGGTAGAAGACTGAGAATCTCTGAAAACGTGACTACAGGTCAGCGTGCAGCGGACAGGTATTGGACCCTGGCAGACAGACAAAGGACAGGTGACACATCTGTGGCAGTATACAGGGGTGGACAATGGGGAGAAGACAAGGACAGGACAGGGACACATCTGTGCAGTATACAGGGGTGGACAATGGGGAGAAGACAAAGGACAAGTGAACACATCTGTGCAGTATACAGGGGTGGACAATGGGGAGAAGACAAAGGACAGATGAACACATCTGTGCAGAATACAGGGGTGGAGAGTGACAGGAAGACAAAGGACTGGTGCACACATCTGTGCAGAATATACAGGGGTGGACAATGGGGAGAAGACAAAGGACTGGTGCACACATCTGTGCAGTATACAGGGGTGGACATTGACAGGAAGACAAAGGACAGGTGAACACATCTGTGCAGAATACAGGGGTGGACAATGGGAAGAAGACAAAGGACAGGTGAACACATCTGTGCAGAATACAGGGGTGGACAGTGACAGGAAGACAAAGGACTGGTGAACACATCTGTGCAGAATACAGGGGTGGACAATGAGAAGAAGACAAAGGACAGGTGAACACATCTGTGCAGAATATAGGGGTGGACAATGGGAAGAAGACAAAGCACAGGTGCACACCGCCGTGTAGCATCCGAAGGAATGTTAATTGGGATGGATAGAAGCCTGAGGATGATTATGCTCGAGTGACACAAGAGTTGAGAAAAGAATAGAAGAAGACACAACATACCTTGTTACGTCCGGATGGAAATGGGACAATACTTCACAATGTTTTGAAGTTAGGACCATCAGTTTTCTCGTGAGCAAGCTCTTGTCAAAAGAAGAAAGAAAAACGTTCATAAGCAGATTAAGAAAATTGCTTGGGTGTCTACATATGACCCACACGTCCCCAACAAGTCTCTTATGATTAAGAGGAACATTTATATTGGAACAGTCATATAACAACAACAAAGAAAAACAACAATATGTGTGTGTTTTAATCAAACACAGGCGTAGAACCGAATCTGACGAGGAGATAGTGCTGAGACGTCCGCGCGCAGAAGCCTAGGCTAACAACAATACGAATGGAATGGAATTTCACAACACTGTCTCACCTAATCCTGCTGAGGCAATCACTGATCCTACCAACCTTGTTTCTTCTCCCCCCCCCCTTCCCCTTCCCCTCCCCCCCCCCCCCCCCCCCCCCCCACCCCCCGGAACCTAACGCCTGAGCTATCGAGAGCTGTAAGTTCCCAACGTTTCATGTTACATCATGAGGATCTACCTTAGTGACACTAGGCATCTTCACCTCCTTTTCCTCGAACGGTTCTTTTTTTTTTTAAAACTTTTGTTCATTAGGAATTAAATTCTTCGTGTGCTGCATGGTACTTTTTGGGGTGAGCGCGCTGTCGAAACTCAAAGCAACGGATGCCACCCACAAACGACACAGCCCGAAGCCGTCTAACAAACGTCCAACCTGTTTACCTGCCTGACTGTTCTTAGTGTAGCTGCGTGTATGACAATTTCCTATTTCTGTCCCTCTGTCCAGTTGTTCCCCCTTATTGACCTATGTACATGTTTTGTAAACGTGGATTTATCTTTACAACGTAATGTAATCATCTTGTTTGCCTTCCCCCCCCCCCCCCTTCTCCCCCCCCCCCCCCCCTATTTCCCCCCCCCCCCCTGTGATTTATGTAGCCTTTGTGTTGTCCGTTGTTATTCATTTTCATTTGTGTTTGTGTGTTGCAAAATACTGTTAAAAACAAAGAGGGGCAAAAACGTTGAAAAATACTTTTCTCAAACGGTCCAGATTACCAAGGCAAAACAAATCGGCCGTGAAAATCTGAAAAAGTCACGCAGAGATTGTTGTCAAGCCAGACAGGCAGATAGACAAAGAGACAGACAGACAGACAGGCAGACAGACAGACTGAGCTGACTGACTGACTGAGACAATATGTATCTTCATTTGACTTTGTATGTTTTGCAGAGACTTTAGCGGAAGACCTGGACAAGAAGTTGTTCCCTGACCATAAGTTTTTTTTTTTCAAACGAAAAATCTGCTTCAAATCTGCTTCAAAATGAACTGACAGGGGCAGCAATTCAAAAGGATAATCTACTTACTTACTAAGAAATAATCGTGTGCCGGGTGATCAGAACAGAAAACGGAAATTCTTCTGTTTGTTCTTGACAGATTTTAAAAAAAGAAATGTTGAGGGAAAATATTGCATGCATGTGTGAACGTTCTTACAGAGCATTCGCCATACTGTTCACATTATTGGACACGTTCCGCGTCGCGTGTTTTCTGAAATATCCAAAACTGAAACACGCGCGCACGGCGGTCGACAAAGGTACAGCTGTTGGGATCTGACAAAGAAAGAGCAATGCACTGAAAAGGCGAAGGGTTCAACTGTCAGATTCCAGCTTCTATCAACACATTCCCGTACCCCCCCCCCCCCAAACTGACGATGCTGAGAGGATAACTCAAAGTGGCGCACACACACACACACACACACATGCGCTCGCGCACCGCATGCACTGGCACATACACATATGCCCGTGCCCCCACATTCGCACACAGATACATGTACACTCACCACACGCACACGCATACAATGGTAATAATGGCAGAGCCAACGTTAGGTAGGTACTCAAGGTCTGACCGGATTGCTGGGCTAATGCGTAGGTCAGACATCTGCTAAGTGGTAGCCACGAGACCCTTTTCCTCAATTCTCTCATCTTAGCCATTAATTCATTTAACCATCAGCTTTAACTCATGCGCAGTGTGGTCTCAAAACTTCGCCAATGTGGTGTAGCGTATATGGTCTAGTCCTCATGCAATGACACCTCCTTGATGAAACTGAAACTGAAACCCTGGAGACAACGGTGTCTAGTTCCTGCATGCTCCTACCCCTGGTTCCTGGTTTGGTATTTCCCAGTCCCTTTTTTTCATTTGTCATTACTGTCATGGAAGAGATATCACTCCTGCCCTGCTGTGGTTTGATGAATTCTCTTTCCATTTTTTTAACAGGGCTGGGAAGATGTAAAACGTTTTTTCAATGTGTCATCCAACTCATATCATGGCCTAAGTCATCTGTGCCAAACATCACCACCGAGCCAACAGTCAGTGACAGCAGTCTGGCCACATTCTTCAAGTCCACCCAACGGGACACGTTCAAACTGCTGTCACTACGCGTTAATGACAAAGACTCCAAATGGACCAATCACCCCGCTAGTAGATACTTTCCCTTCTCTCTCTCCCTCTTCCTTCCTTTTTGTGTACATCTTCTCACCTCTCCGTTCTCTCTTGTGTCCCCTCTTCCATCCCTTCTACCATGCGACGTGGAAATACCGATATCTCTCCTGAGCAATCGCGAGGAGGTTTATCAAATTCGGCGCATCACGTGGCATGACATATATGGTCACATTTATGAGTCAGAGATAAAAAAAAAAAAAAGGACGGAGTTAAGAAAACCTAGTTAATTTGATGTTATTGTTTTTCTGTTTATATCCCCGTGAACTTCGATATGACCATAGTGAATTTGATCTTAAATGGCTTAGACGTAAAATAGGAAATCTGAATCATGTTCAATCATTGCATGCACCAACAAGAGCCACGTCCTTCCGATTAGCGGGAAGAATCGCATGTTTCACACATGTTCACACTGCTCTCCATTCATTTGTCCTTCCTTCCTTCTTTCTTCTTCTTCTTCCACCCCTCAGCACCCTCGCATGCCTCACCCCGCCCCCCTTCCTCCCCCACCCCTCCCTCCCTCCCCCCCCCTCCCTCACACCCAGCATCAGTTCTGCTGAGAATGGTGTCGGCTCTGTGTTCATCCCCCGTGTCCACCCACACCTGTAAGCTGCGCAGTGAAGTGTGGACCACAGTCTTCAGTGTTTTTCCTCTGTCCTGCACTCGTCCACAGCACTGGGGGGAAAGGTACACCTGACGTTTAGGAAACAACGGTCTCTTAAACCTGCCATTACTACTCCTCCACTTCAAAGGCCAGGGTATTCATGATCTGGATCTGGAGTATGGCCTTTTCCAGCAAAACGTTCAGTTTGGGCTGTAGCCTTTTTTTTTTTTTTTAGGGACGACCATGCCATTTTTTTTTCCTTCTTTTTTCCCTTTTTTTTTTTTTTTGCAAACAAAATTAAAAGTTACAGATGGTAAATATCCACTTTTACGAAACTACATTTTTTTTTCATGATTTTGAATACACTGTAATGTTCTGTGACTGACAGATTGAAGAAAAGGAATTGTTGAACCTAGAATTTTTTTTTTTTTTTGGGGGGGGGGGGGGGGGGAAGGGGAGTGTTACAATTCTTAAAAAAGTATCTTTTTTTTGTTTTTTAAAACATTTTAATGTCTAGGACAAACAAATCAAACAAAGCCTACAGAATGAAGGAGTCTTTTTCTTAATCAATAAGTTGCAAGAGAGCAATTATTTCGCTTGTTTATAGCCTGGCTGGCCGATCGCGAAGGGCCCAAATCAAAGCTGTCTCGTTGAAATCCACCTGTCGTTGAAGTCAACTGTCAAAATGAATTTTTAAAAGCATGGTGCACACACACACACACACACACACACCACACACACACACACACACACACTGAAAGAGATTGTATAAGAATAAATGTCAGAGTTGTTTTTTTTTTTTCTTCCGTAAAATCTTAGATAAGATGAAAATGTTGTTGTCTCTCTCTCTCTTCGAAACTTAAAAAAAAAAAAATCTGGTGGGCCATTTTGAAAATATTGCCGCTAAAAAAAAAAGACAATGTATCTTTTGCTAAAAAGGCTATTTTCTCACTAAAGAAAGCTACCAATATTACAAAAAAGAGCAACCGATTTCGCGCTTGAAAGGCAACTGATTTCACTGAAAACACAAACGTAGCTGGATTGCTCACGCACTCGCCCTCACGAACACGTTTCTCCTGCAATGCGCTGTCCTGCACTGCGCTGTATGAACAACAGCAATCACCCCAAGGCCGCCTGACCAGCGCTTTGGGCTAATGCACAGGTCAGACCGGAATAGCTCAGTTGGTAGAGCGCCGGAATAGCTGAGTTGGGTCGAGCGCTGGACTCGTGATCCTGAGGTTACTGGGTTCGAATTTCGGTACTCTGGGGATTTTTTCCCTCGGAGTTAACATTCGTTCTGACTCCATTTCCCATACAGTCCTTGGAATGAGACTATAAACCGAGATTCCGTGTGTGAACGCACGCACATCATCATGCACACACCACCTAAAATCCCATCACCACAACTTTCGGAAGACCTGAAGAGAAGGCCCAGTTTGGCCGTTGGTATGGATGACACGTTACACATAGCATGCACCTTCCCTGAAGTTGGAGTATGGGCTTGCCTTAATGGCGGGATGAAAAACGATCATACACACAAAAGTGTCAGAATCTTCAACTCGATGAAGGTGGACACTCAAAAAAAGAAGAAGAAGAAGAAGACAATCAGCTTAGTCGTAGCCATGAGACCCTCTTCTTCAATGTTCTCACCCTAGTCATTCGTTCGTTTTATTATCAGTTAGTTCCTATAAGTCATGCGCAATGTGGGTCTCAAAACTTGGCGGATGTGTTGTACCGTATACGGACTAGTCCCTTCCTTGATGAAACTGAAACTGAATGATATCAATCTCTCGATCGGGCACCCTTCCTTCAGAGCATTCTCACAATGGCTCGTTTTTCATTTCGGTGCAGTCCAAGCATTCTATGTTCATTGTACATGCACTTACCTGTTACCCTGGTGTCCTCATCACCCGACAAAGAAAACGCATGTTCGTTCTCTTTAGACCTTCTCACGAAGAGAATGCGTGTGTGTTGTGTGGTGTGTGTGTGCTCGCGCGCACAACGCCCGCGTGCATCTGCGTGTGTGTGAGTGCGTGTGCATGCGTGTGTGTGTGTGTGTGTGTGCACATACATGTCCGCATGTGTAGAGGAGTCCGAAAGGGGTGGGAATGTTCGTATGCACTAAAAGCCTACATGTCGAACACCTACACGTGAATGACCAAGCACGTGCATCCCGAGGACAAACGCCAGAACTGAAACGCATGGTCAACCCCCGAGTCTGTCCCAGGCAGGCAAGGTCTCACGCACACCTGTGATATGCGGAGGTGTCATGTTCCTGTCTGAATTCACAATCGCAGAGTTCACTCTTAGTTTGTATTTTGCAACCAGTTTCCAAAATCTCTAGGTGTTGTGTTCACCGAGCGCAGAGTGCTTTTGTGTCGTGGTGGTACGACATGTTCGCTACTTCAGTCACTCCATAAGGCGGAGAAATGCACGACTTAGGGATGGATTTCAAAGCGGGTTTTAGGCCCGGCCCCCAGAGGCGGTTACATATCATCCTGGGTTGTTTTTTTTTTTAACACAGAAAACGTAATTCAAGTTCCAACATGCCAACGGCTGTGGACATTAGTGTCATTGTGGCATGGGCGGAGGCGTGTGACACTGTGTGCGAGGCTTTTGACACTATGTGGCTCTTATGACGATGCTTTCGAGAAGGTCAAGTATGACAAAGTGCTGCAGTGACGCATCGGGGAATCTGGCGTTGGGCCGTCACTAAAGATGGGGACGGGGCCGCGGAAATATATGTACACAGGGAAATAAGGTAGGTATGCATGAGGGCGACATCCGTATTGATATCCCCATGTTCACGTTCTGCGTGAGGTACGGAAAGTAAGTTTCTCAAAGTGGCAGTATGTGTACGTGTCGTGTGTAGTGGCACCACAGTATGTGTCAGTTTTGAGAGAAAACTTTCCCATACTTTCAGCAGAGAAGTGTTCGGAAGATTCAGAGGTGTGGAGGAGCGGTGGTCGGGTGGTGGTCATGGGGGGTGTGATGGTTGTGGTATACTTGCTTGCCCTGGTCCATATTTCCGTTCAAATCATCCCAGAGCCGTGCACGATATCCTTTCAGATAAAGTTGCCATTTTTTTTAGATGAGCAGAAGCATGTCAAATTGAGGCCCATTGTATGTTAAACGGGAAATGAGGTGACTCTCATTGGCTTGTATGTTTTTTCCCGGGAGTGCTGATAGAAGACCTTGTTTCTGCAAGGTTTTTTTTTTTCATCTGGTCGTTCGAAAACAAAATAATGCTTTCATTCGTCCGATCTTAACTTCAACTCCACTTGAGTAACAATGAAATGGCCAATGGCTAGTTTGGGATTTCTACGAATCTTGACACGTAACAACAATAACCTTACGTAAAATGAAAAGGCCTTCACTTGGAAACGAGAAGCTCAAAAGCTCTTGGATTAAAAAAAAAAATGAACAGACGGGGCAGGTAATGGGGAGGGGTGGGAGTTTGGTGTGGTAGTGGGGCGAAGTTGGAAAGGCATTGAAAGAGGGATTTGTGGCGTGTGCACAGTGAAATAGGAATAAAATACCGTTCGCACCCCCTCCCGTGGAAGGGGGCGTCCTCGACAAACATTCACTTCTCTAATCGAAATGGAAAGATGCCACTGTCTGTTTCTGGGTCTATAAGAGTGATTTTAAATGTTTTGGGCAGGCCTTGATGTATGGCGGAAAGATGCTTTTGTATTAGGTCCTCTTCTGGTTTCTGGTTCTGTCTATATCAGTGATATTGCCTTTTTATGGTTATGTCTGGTTTTCTCCTTCTCTATATCAGTGATTTGCCTTTTTTATGTTAAATTTCAATGCAAAATGTTTGCCCACGACACATCTCTTCATCATTCAAGTGATTCAGACGCCCATAGACTAGTAATGAACTACAAGATAATATTCAAAGATTTATTGAATGGACCCGTTGAATCATATGTCCCTTGAATTGCAAACAAGACCAAATGTATGACATTATGGGACAGCTGCAGTGAAATCAACTTAAAAAATGGATTTATCGAATGGTGGCAAAAGAAGCACTAGAATTAGTATTGGTTAAAATCAGCATTCTGCTAACAGAAGATAAAAACCCCTTAAATATTAACTTTCTCACAACAGACAGACTTTTGTTTAATAATAAGGCAGTATGCATGCCCCATAATGTTATATAAACGGTCCAATGCTCCTGAAAAAAGTTAATGGCTGAGACATCATTTAAACTAACATCCTAGACACAATCATTTTTTTTGAAATCTTTTTCCTAGACCCCAAAATAATTTTTTATAAATCTAATCTTTTAGATAACTCTGGTGGAACAGTATGAAACAAAGTTACCAACACGCTTTAAAAAGTATAAACAATAAAATTCACTTTTTTTAAAAAATCTGAAAAGGTATCTCATGAATGAGTTCATGTAACTTACATTTTCCCCAACCCCTTCGAAATAATGTTTTATGATTTTACATATTGTAATGCATGTTATAATGTATACTCTATGTACATGCTCGCGTGCATGAGTGTGTGTGGCCCTCAAATGAATGGGTATGTGCAGTGTCGACAGTATTTTTTCTTGCAGTATAACATACCGTGGCACAATTTGTGAAGACAATGTACACATTGTGCATAACCAATCTCTCTCTCTCCCTCCCTCCTCCTCTCTCTCTGTCTCTCCTCTCTCAATCCTCAGTCTCTCCTCTCATCCTCTCTCTCTCTCCTCCCTCTCGTTCTTTCGCGTCTTCCTCTCCCCTTCTCATCTCTTCTCGAGCCTCTCCCTCTTATCCCCGCCTCTCGTCTTCACTCTCCCCTTCTCCCTCTCTTTCTTCCTCTCCTCCTCCTCCCCTTCGTCTTTCACCCGCTATTCCCCTCCCCCTCTCCCCTCCCCGCCCCATTTCCTTTCCTTCCCTTTCCTTCTCCTCCTTTCTTTCTTTCCCCACCCTCCCTCTTCTCATCTGTAAGTACCTCCCTACCTCCTCCCTCTCCGCCCCCTCCCCAGACCCCGCCCAACTCCCCCTACCTCCCTCCAACACTCCCTACCGTTCCTTTCTGAATTTTCCCCCTTCCCATTCCCCCATTTCCAACACCTCCCTACCTCCCTCCCCTCCCCGCCCCCACCCCCCAACGACCCCCACCCCCATCCTTTCTTCTCTGGTTTCTATTTATCATTATCGTCGATTTTCATAAATATCTGTTCTTTTTTTTCGTCGTTTCATCTATTCTTTTTTTTCTTTTTTTTTCTATGGATGGCTTGATGGAAAAAAAGCAGATTCCTTGCTTGTTCAATGTTACAACTGAAAACAAAATTTTGACTTTGACCCTGACTTTGACCATACTGTTCTCAGGTGTCAGACCATGTAAAGATAGCGTCATCATCGGTGCTCAGATTACGGATGTGTTTATTTTAATGGAGGGAAATCTACCCCCCAGCTGATCATACCCACCGTGCTGGGTGGAGAAGAATACCCTATACCGCGACAACGGAAGTGACATGGAGTTTGGGGTCGCTGCTTCTGTCATTCCACACGGCGGTATGATCAGCTGTAGTATACTTCCCTCCATTGAATAATATATCCGCCTGCTTTTGACGTTCAGCACTCGAACTGCCTTTTTTAGGTTTTAAGCGGGGGGGGGGAGGGGTCCTCCCTCCCTTACAACCCCCCCCCCCCCCCCCCCATCAAAACCCCCCGCGACTGCGGGCAGGACTCCCTTCACAAAACCCCCCCATCCCCCCCCCCCCCCCATTCCACCCCGCTACCCCCCCCGTGCCCATTCCCCCCATGTTCACCCCAGCGTGATCGCTTGGCAGGACCAGGTTAAAGTACCCCCCTCCCTCACCCGCCACCGCTCACATCCCGAATGACCCCCCTCCCCCCCCCCGCCACCCTCACCCCTCCCCGCCGCCCGGCCCCGGTTGAGGAGGGCGAGTGGTGGGGGCCATACAGACTTATCCCCCAGACAGTAATGCCGAGTCAGCCCCTCTCGAGGTCCCCATTGTTCCAGAATCCTCTCCTCCCCTCCTTTAAAATTCTCGCAAGTTTTCCTTTTTAAACTACAACCCCACCCCCCCCCCCCCACGCCCACCTCCGACGCTTCAACATTCTCATAGTATCCAGAACGGTCAAAACGTATCATCAACGCACATTGCACCTACATTGTGAGCGGCGACGGTTTTTGTTGCGAAGATGTGTTGTGTGTGTGTGTGTGTGTGTTGTGTGTGTGTGTGTGTGTGTGTGTGTGTGTGTGTGTGTCGTGGGGGGGGGGGGGGGGGGGGGGGGAGGGTAGGTAGGAGTAAAGGGGATGTGATTCTGACGTATGCCAGAACTCCTCCATACCTCTCTCAGTTTCCACAGCCAGCCCATGTGGGTGATCTGGAGCATGGTCCACAAACTCCTCAGGGAAGCACGTGGGCCAGCTTCACCCGCCAGTGAGAGAGGGGTGTGGACATGGACTCGTGCTTGTGTTCATTCACTCCATGGGGGCCGTGTCGGGGGCCAGGTGCTCCCAGAGCACTCCGCTGCAATGTGCTTTGGTGGACCCCGCTTTTTCTTCTCTGGCACACTTTGAGGATGTGGAGCTGACGGGGTGGCTTCGGAACAAAGATGTGGATTTGGTCCCTGGGTGTGTGTGTGTGTGTGTGGGGGGGGGGGGGGGGGGGGGAGTGGGGTGGGTGGGGGGTGTGTGTGTGTTGTGTGTGGTGTGTGTGTGTGTGTGTGTGTGTGGTGGAGGGGGAGGGGAGGGGTGATTTCGGGCACACAAGCCGTTTTTCTTACTTACCCGCTAGGGAGTGATTTAAAAGGGGAAAAGGGGGGGGAGGGGGGATTATGGCAAAGTTAAACACGGATTTTTTCTTTCGGTCGCAAAAGCGAGTGCGTTATCCAGTGGGCCAGCTTTTAATGCACAGCTCCGATGCACTTGAAGTTCACTCTGGAAGATGTTAACACTTAAACCGCAATCACCCCCCCCCCCCCCCCCAAAAAAAAAAAAAAAAAAAGTTTGTGAGAAACAGGCGTACCCAGGGACTGAGAGCAGCAATTGAATTGGATGGGATCCCACCTAGAAAACTTTCCCCCATTGAATATGAAGAGCGCGCGCGCGTCCGTGTGTGTGTGTGTGTGTGTGTGTGTGTGTGTGTGTGTGTGTGGTGTGTGTGTGTGTGTGTGAAGGAGAGAGAGAGAGAGAGAGAGAGAGAGAGAGAGTGTGTGTGAGTGTGGTGTGAGTGTGTGTGTTGTGGTGTGTGTGTGCGTGTGTCGCGTGCGTGTGTGTTATGTGTCTGTGT
>JADBJO010001418.1:167500-177500 GCA_016801955.1 Conus betulinus
GTTCGTGCAAATGTGCACCTAGTTTAGGAGACTGGATCTGCAGACTGATCTTGCAGGAATTTCACCTGGCATCGCCTACGTGAGCTTGGGTCTGGCAGATTTTAGTAAGCTGTTTCTGTTCGTTTTTACTCGACTGGTGGTGTCTGGAGCGGCTGTATAGAAAAATTTTCTTTTCTTTCTTTGTTTCTTTCTGCTGCGTACGCAGGCTGATACTCCTGCGGACACTGCCTGTATAGACAGGCAGTGGCCTTTTGTGTGTATGACCGTTTTTACATCCCGCCATTAAGGCAGCCATACTCCATTTTCGGGGAAGGTGCATGCTATATGTAACGTGTCATCCACACCAACGGACCATCTGCCCAACGAAGGGAGTGGAGTTTTGGTGTGCATGACCGTTTTTTTTTTTTTCCGCCACTAAGGCAGCCATACTCCATCTTCGGCGAAGGTGCTTTTTTGCTATGCCACTAAGGCACGTACTCCATCTTCTTCGGCGAAGGTGCATGCTATGTGTAAACGGCCATACCAACGGCCAGACTGGCCTTCTCTTTTCCGAAAGTTGGTGATGGGATTTTTTACGTGTGTGTGCAGATGTTGTGCGTGCATTCACACACGGAAGAACCGTTTTATAGTCTCATTCGAAGGACTGTATGGGGAATGGAGTCAGAACAATGTTTAACTCCGAGAGAAAAAATCCCCCTGTACCGAAATTCGAACTCGCGCAACCCCAAGATCACGAGTCCGGCGCTCTGCCAACCGAGCTATTCCGGCCCCGTCCAGAAAATGAGTTTCATCTCCCGACACACACCACTTGCTGTGCATTTTTTCTGCGTTTTTTTTTTTTCTTGAAGTGAATAGTGTACCTACGTCTACTAAACCCCCCACCCCAGCCCCATCCTCCCCCCCTTTGAATTTCTAGTTCATGGGCACTGATGGCGAGGTCTGCTGAAATAAGATTTTTTTCTGTCCCCCCAATTTCTTTGCCACCTTAGTGGTATTGCAGTCATTGCACCCCCCCCCCCCCCCCCACCCCCCCCCCCCCGCCCCCCCGCCCCCCACCCCCCCTCCCCCCCCCCCCCCCCCCCCCCCCCCCCCCCCCCCCCCCCTCCGTTTCCCCCCCCCCCCCCCCCCCCCCCCCCCCCCCCCCCCCCCCCCCCCCCCCCCCCCCCCCCCCCCCCCCCCCCCCCCCCCCCCCCCCCCCCCCCCCCCGTCCACAGCCACATCCCGCCCTGACTCGCCGCGTCCCGAACACTCAGTCCATGGGGAGCAGCATGTCAAGTGTTCATGAGGCAACCCACCGGAGCAGACACTGCACTGCTGCCGAGTCACTTCGGTGGTGTTCAGTGGCGCCTGTTCTGATCCAACATACGCAGGACAACCACCTACTAAGCCCCCTCTACTGATGACAATAAGCTGCGTATCCGCGGAGTCGGCATGAGTTGAGCTCTCCTCCGTGGGGCCCGACCATGTCTGTCCCACGACAGCCCCCCCTTGACTTTGTCCATACCGGTGACCTCGGCAGAATCAAACCAAGGCCGCAGACGTGGAGAGTCAGTCGAAACTCTGTGGTCATCTTAAGAGCAGGGTATGAAGGGCCACAGGCTTTGAGATATATTTTTTTTTGTTTATAATGATCGATGAGGGTGAAGATGATGCTACGAATTTCCACTTTGGTCTGAGACTGCGCGACAGGGGTGTACTCTACACTTACTTTCATAATATATCCCCAGCGTCAACCAGGCCCGAGAGATACGAAGACCTGCCCTGTTGGTCAGGAAATCAGAGCAACACTCTCAGAGACGCATCCATTAAGGAGATGAAACTCGGCTGTGTGGTTCCAGTCTTCCTAACTGAGCCCGTAGCAAACTCAACTCAGGGTAGTCAGCCTGTCGTGACAGAAAAAAATCACACAAATAAATGGTTCAGATGGGAATCGAACCAACAACCTTCCCAGTCGGGAGTCCGCGACGCTAAAACTTTTTTTCGCCACGGCTGCTGGTGCTGAATTATTTTTTGTTTAAAGTATTTTTCTTCTTTTCACTCCTGTATGAAACACACACACACACACACACACACACACACACACACACACACACACACACACCCACACACACACACACACGCACACGCACACAGGCGTGTATACATTTGTTTGTTTGTTTTTTTTTGCTTGCATGAACCAGCAGCCCCACCGAGAAGACGAAGAGGAACACTTCACTGTCGTAAACACACTGCCAGGTTCGTAGCGGACACCCCCATTAACAGGAGGTGAGCTCTACAACTAACTATTAATAATCTTTCTCTCCTCTCTCGCGGGTCTCCTCGCTCAATCTCTCTCTCTCCCTCTCTCTCTTCTCTCTCTCTCTCTCGATTTGTAAAGGAGTCACTCTTTCACTATGTTAAGAAAACATTTCCTGTTAAGAGCAAGACAATGCTGCAGTAAGCGGTTATTTGTTGCAGCCGGGATTCATGATAATGTCTTTTGCCTTCATAATGATTTCCCTGCAATATTGTTATCAGCGCCACCTTTTCATCATATGAGCTTAAAATGGTCTCTTACATGACTGTCATATCATCTGAATCTGAATCTCTCTCTCTGTCTCTATTTCTCTGTCTCTCTCTCGTCTCTCTCTCTCTTCCTCAACTCTCCTCTCCTCTTTTCCTCTCTCAGTCTCTCGTCTCTCTCCTCTTGTCCTCTCTCGTCTTATTTCTCCTCTCTCTCTCCCTCCTCCTTACCCTCTCTCTCTGTCTCTCCTGTCTTCTCTCTCCTCCTCTCTCTCTGTCTTCTCTACCCTCTGTCTCCCCTCACGCTGTCCTGTCCCTCTGTCCTCTCCTGTCCCTTGTCTTTCTCGTCCCTGTCCCTCTCTCATTCTGTCTCTATTTTCTCTGTCTCTCCTTAGCTTACCACTTTCCCCCCCCCCCCAGCCCTCTTTTTCCTCTGTGCCCCCTCCGCCCCCACCCCTCCCCCCTCCCGGCCTTCCCTACCCCCTCTTTCTGTCTTTGTCTTCCCCTCTGTCGCACTGCTGTCTGTCTTTTTCCCCCCTTCCCCCGACCCCCCCCTCCTGCGCTTCTTCCCCCCCCCCCCCCTCCACACTACTTCCCTATCCCTCTTTCTCTCTTCACCTTCCCCTCTCTCTCTCTACGTCCTCTCTTCATTCTTCACACCCCCTCTCGCCCTCCTGTCTTCCCTCCTCCCTCTTTCCCTCTCTTTCTTCGTTCCCCTCCTTTCTCTCACTACTGTCTCCCTCTCATTCTTCCTCCCCCTCTCACTCCCCCTCCTCTTCCTCTTACCCCCCTCTTTCTCTCTTTGTCTCCCCCTCTGTCTCACTGCACTGCTGTCCTTTCTTATTCTTCCCCCCCTCCACACTCTTCTCTAACCCCTCTTTCTCCTCTTTGTTTCCACTCACTCCTCTCTCACTACTGTCTCTCTCATGCCTCCACCCCTCTCCCCCCTCTCTCCCCTACCTTCCTTCCTACCCCTCTTTCTGTCTTTGTCCTGGCCCTCACCTTCACTACTGTCTCTCATTCTCACCTCCCGCTCTCCCCACAACCTCTCCCCAATCCCCCCCTTCCCTTCCCCCCCCTTCTCTCTTTGAGTCTTCTCCTCTTTGTCTTTTCCTATCCTCCACTACTGTCTCTCTCCTCTTCCTCCATTATTCACCCCCCCACCCCCCCTATCCCCCCTACCCCTCTTCCGCCCCTCTTTTCTCTCTCTCTTGTCCTGCCCTCGCTTTCACTACTGTCTTTTCTTTATTTCTTCACCCCTCCTCTCCCTCCCACTTTCCCCGTCTTTTCTTCCCCCCTCTTACCCCTCTTTCTCTAAACTCTCTCCCCACACCCCCTCGGGGGCCCCCTCCTGTCCTTCTATCTCCCTCTATCACTCTCCCCCCCCACCCTCTCTCTCTCCTCATCTCCTTGTCTTCCTTCCTACCAACCCTTTCCTCTTTGTAGATACCCTCTCTTTTCTCCCCCTCTTACTTCCCCACTTCCTTGCTCCACACTCATCCCCCCCCTTTTCCTTCCCTTCCCTTTCTACTCTACTCCGCTCCTTTTCTTCTCCCTTTCTGTACCCTTTGTCCCCCCCCCCTCCCCCCCGTCCCCCTCTCACCCCCCCCCCCCCGCCCCTTCTTCTCTCCTACAACTCTTTTCTCCTTCCTCTTCCTCCTCTCTCCTTCTCTCTCTCCCCGCCCCTATCTTTCCTATCTTTTTCACCTTTCACTTGTTCCTCCTCCCTCCTCCCCTCCTCTCCTTCCCGCTTTTCCCGCTCCCATCCTCTCCATCCTCCTCTCCCTTCTTTTTCCCTTTTCTCCTTCCCCAACTTTCTTTTGCCCTCTCTCTCTCGTCCGTTTTTTTTTTTTCTGCTTCCCCCCCCCCCTACCCCCCCCCCTCCCCTTTTCTTTTCCCCATTCTCCATGCCACTCTCTCCTTTCCTTCCCCCTGTACTCCCTGTCCCCTATCTAAACTCTTCTAGCTCTCCTCCCTTCTTCACTCTCCTGTCTCTCCTGTCTCTTCTCTTCTCTCCTGCTTCTCGTCCCACTCTTCTTTCTATTCCTCTCATTTCAACTCCCATCCTTTCCACCATTCTCTTCCCCCCCCCCCCCCCCCCCCCCCCCCCCCCACCTGTCCTTTCAACCTCTCTTCCCCAGCCTCTCATCAAACCCCCCTGCACCCCCCCTCCTCCCCTCTTCCCCTCCCCCCCCCCCCCCCCCCCCCCCCACTCCCCCTCGCTCGACCTTCTCCTCACTGTTCTATTCTCTGCCTCCTCACATCTTTCGAGCTCCTCTGCTCCTCGTTACACTTGCAACTCCACGTTCCCCCCGCCCCCCCCCCCCCACATCCCCATCCCTACCTCTTTCGCCCCATCGCGCTGCCCCCCCCCCCCCCCCCCACCAGAAAGTGGGTCTGTGGGACAACTGTCTGCAGCTACAGATAGGGGATCAGGACTGACTGCGTCTATTGTTTCCTCTCTCTCTCCTCTCTCCTCCTCTCTCTCTCTCGTCAGCCGCTTCTGATCCGATCGCTCAACATCTCCCTGCGCACAGCCTTACCCCCCCCTACACCCCCCCACCCCCCCCCCCTACCTGTCACCCCACCCCCCCCCCCGCGCCCTGATCCGATCGCTCAACATCTCCCGTCGCACACACTTACATACCGCCCTCCCATTTATTATTTTTAGCCCACAGAAAAATCAAGTTTGTTTCGTACTTTGTCCGAGATTGTATGTCAAGCAACATTGAGAAGGCCGCCTTCCACCCAAAGAAGTTTAACCTGGTAAGTGTTGGATTGATGTCCAAACTGTGTCGGTCCTACTCTGTGACGAATGCTGGATGAACGCATGCGGGGACACAAACCGGACACTGAAAATCGACTGTGACTGCAGTTGACACGAATCGGACACTGAAAAAATCAACTGTGATCGGTACTGACACCGGCCGGATACTGAATATCAACTGTGATTGTTACTGACACAAACCGGACACTGAATCTTGACTGTGATCGCTACAGACAGAAAGCGGATACTGACTGATCGCTACTGATACAAACCGGACACTGAATCCTGACTCTAGTGGCTGCCGATGGAGACAGGACGTTTAGCCTCGATTTCGATCGCTACGGACACAAACAGAACACTGAACGTTGAACCGCCAAGAGAAACGTGGACAAACAAGATACAAGACCAAAACACGACGCGTTTCGACCTCTTGGGTCTTCTTCAGGTAAGACACAAACAAATAGGACGATGAAAATGAACGATTTTTTTTCACTTAGCTTAGATCCCTTCAGCGCAAGGTAGGCAGGCAATGAATGAAAACGAGGCTGTTAGAAGGGAGATAATAACTTGTGTGAGTCAAGGTAGTAATGATGATAATCATACAACTGATAGGAATACTAATAAAGGTCAGAATATTGAAATAATAGATTAAGACAGGGTTACTACTACTTTCGGTGATAATAAGGCAATAGCAGTTGTAGTAGGGGAGAAAGGAGAGTGAGTGAGAGGGTTCTTAAGCACCATGGCTGCCGTGGCAACAGTCTTCGTGGTGATGGCGATGGGGATGTCAATACTAGCGTCAATGTTGAACCTGGCATCACTGACACAAATCGGACACCGGGGTGTCGCGACTGTTATGCTGCTGACACATGCCGGACCGAACACTTTGCTGATTTGTTGCTGACGTCAACCAGGCTCCGACTCGTGAGTCTGGTGGCCCGTCTATTGATTTGAGGAAAAGTGGGACTTCTGAAGCTTGGCGGCTGACTTAAAAGCGCCTCTTTGCCATCAGTTTCACCTGTACTGCATTGTGTAGTATTGTGTTGTGTTGTATTGTGTATTGCGTCATTGCGTCACGTTGCGTTGGATCGTGTCGCCTTGTGTTGTCTATTGCGCGTGGTGTTTTGTATAGTGCTGTGTTGGGGGCCGGAACAGCCCGGTTGGTAGAGCGCCGGATTCGTAATCCAAGGGTTGCGGGTTCGAATCTCCGCCGGGCCGTTTCGGTACAGGGGGATTTTCCCTCGGAGTTAACATCAGTTCTGACTCCATTTCCCATACAGTCCTTCGAATGAGACGATAAACCGAGGTTTCCGTGTACGAACGCACGCATAACATCTTGCACACATGTGAAATGCCCATCACCAACTTTCGGAAGAGAAGGCCAGTTTGGCCGTTGGTATGGATGACACGTTACACATAGCATGCACCTTCGCCGAAGATGGAGTATAGCTGCCTTAGTGGCGAAAAAAAAAAAAAACGGTCATGCACACAAAACTCCACTCCCTTCGTTGGGCAGATGGGTTTAATACCAGCCTGTCTATACAGAGAGTGTCCGCAGGAGTATCAGCCTGCGTACGCAGAAGAAGAAGAAGAAGAAGGTGCTGTGCTGTGCTGTGTTGTGTTGTGTTGTGTTGTTTGTGTTGTGTTACTGCATCGCGTTCGCGTTGTATCATGTCGTGTTCTACTGTCGTCTGTTGTATGGTGTTGTTTTGTATGGTGGTGTGGTGTGTTGTGTTGTGTTATTGTATCCTGTCGTGTTCTACTGTCGTCTGTAGTATGGTGTTGTTTTGTATGGTGGTGTGTTGTGTGCTTCTCCCCACCCACAGTACATCGCCACATACGTGTCAGTTTCTGGCAGCGTGTGCGTGGTTCGCTGGATCATTAGAGCGGATTTGCAGACAGCGTGTTGCCAAGTAAACTCCCTTGTTGCCTTGTGTACTTTTACGTTCGCTGAAAGTAGGGAGCACAGGTTGATTTCTGTTGATGGGCTCCCCCCAAAGAAGAGCACTCACACCAGCAAAATGGAAAGGGTTAGGTCAAAAATTAGACGAACAACCGATCCGATCTCTGCTTCCCCCCCCCCCAAACACACACACACGCGCGCGCGCATGCACGCACACACACACACACACACACACACACACACACACACACACACACACACCACACACACACACAACACACACACACGCACACACACACGCGCACGCGCGCGCACACACACACACACACACACACACACACACACACACACACACACACACACTTACACACACACACACACACACACACACACACACACACACACACACACACACACACACACACACACACACACGCACATACGCGCGCGTGCGCCAGAAACTCGACAATAATCCATGGAAACGTTGCGAGGTCCGTAGTCCTAACATTATCACCCAACTTTAACCACAGGTCCGCGTTCACAGAATGACCCCGGACCAATCCATTCACTGTGATCCCGACGACATTATAGTAGGCTGTGCCAGTCTTGAAAAAAAAAAAAATGTAAATTTGTGTCTGTTCATTTCTGCAGTTGTTGTTGCTGTGTAGATGTGTCCAGTACGGGGGGTATAGAGGGGGGGGGGGGGGGGGGGGGGGGGGGATGTCTCCTTGTTTGTTCTGTGTGCTTTGTGTTGTCATTTCTGTTAGTCGATTCAGTGTCATAAGCAGCATTCCCTTGGAGTTAAGGGTGTGTATGTATTTCATGATTGAAGCAAGAGTTACCCTGCGTGTTCGTTAATTGAAAAGACATGAACCAACACCTGCCCCCCTGGCGTCAGATGTCACGCTTAACGCTCACCCCTGACCCCAGCTCACCCCTGACCCCAGCTCACCCCTGACCCCACTCACCCTTGACCCCAGCTCACCCCTTGACCCCAGCTCACCCCTGACCCCAGCTCATCCAGCTGACACACCTTGATCCCAGCTCATCCTTGATCCCAGCTGGACACCCCTGACCCCCAGTCTTGGTACCAGACGGGCTTCCCTTGATCGTGCCAGTCCTTTGATGTTCACCTGTCCGCTCGCAGAATGATCTGGAGCCACATGCCTTGTTATCTTGATGGCTCTATGACATACATAGAGAACGATCTGGAGCCACCTGGCTTGTTATCTTGATGGCCCTATGACACACACAGAGAACGATCTGGAGCCATCTGGCTTGTTATCTTGATGGCCTTATGACACACAAAGAGAATGATCTGGAGCGATCTTGCTTGTTATTTTGATGGCCTTATGACACACAATGAAAATGATCTGGAGCCATCTGGCTTGTTATCTTGGTGGCCTTATGACACACAAAGAGAATGATCTGGAGCGATCTTGCTTGTTATCTTGATGGCCTTATGACACACAATGAGAATGATCTGGAGCTATCTGGCTTGTTATCTTGATGGCCCTAGGACACAAAGAGAATGATCTGGAGCCACCTGGCGTGTTATTTTGGTGGCCCTAGGACACACAAAGAGAATGATCTGCAGACATCTGGATTGTTATCTTGATGGTCATATGACACACAAGGAGAATGATCTGGAGCCATCTGGCTTGATCTAGATGGCCCTAGGACACAAAGAATGATCTGGAGCCACCTGGCTTGTTATCTTGATGGCCCTATGACACACAAAGAGAATGATCTGGAGCCATCTGCCTTGTTATCTTGATGGCCCTATGACACACAAAGAGAATGATCTGGAGCCACTTGACTTGTTGTCTTGATGGCCCTATGATACACAAAGAGAATGATCTGGAGCCACCTGCCTTGTTAACGTGATGGCCCTGTGACACACAAAGAGAATAGTCTGGAGCCACCTGGCTTGTTATCTTGATGGTCCAATGACACACTAAAAGAATGAATCAGTTTTCAGACACGATGGCAATTCTGCGGAGAAAACAAAATGTGCCTGTCTCACAAATACTCAAACCATTATTCATAGCCTCTGCGTGTTTGATTTTTAGATGCGGTACCCACAGAATACACCTCATCCATCAACGTACACTGTATGGGGACGAACTACCCCGCAGACTGAACTTGAACGAGGCAAGGGAGAGTAAACATGGGGGAATAACGAACAAGTGGGGTAACTCTTCCTCCCATGACGAAATCATCACGGAAAGGGTTAATGATGTACTACCAGCGGCCAAAACACTACAGACGTATGACAGAGGGTTAATTAACCGGGGCAGTGTGTGTGCGTTAATTAACCGGGGCAGTGTGTGTGCGTCGAATCGACTGCAAAACTGATATGATACAGTCAACATTTTTCGTCCGTCCTCTTCTTGCAGAGGTAAGTATAGGCCACGTAAGTGTGAGGAGAAGTGTGTGTGTGTGTGTGTGTGTGGGGGGGGGGGGGGGGAGAAGAGGGGTATCCGGAATCCTTGTAATCTCCTCTTCCCCTCCCCCCCCCCCCCCCCCCCCCCCCCCCCGCCCCACCACCTTAGTCTCCCACGTTCCCCCGTGATTTCCTGAAGGCTGCCCCCGGTGCACCCGAGTGTCTGTGGCCACATCCATTTTTCACCCAGGAATTTATTTTTTTTTTTTTTAAGGGATGGGAGAGAAGTGTGTCTACGGGGGCAGGAGGAGGGGGGAGGAGGAGGAGGAGGAGGAGGGGGAAGGTATCATGTATGATATCAAACCACGTCTCTACCATGCCCTCTCGGCAAGCCTACAGACAACCTGTACTCCTTTCTGTACGGCAGCGCTTCGTCTAAAAC
>JADBJO010001418.1:182500-190000 GCA_016801955.1 Conus betulinus
CCGAGGCCTCAAAATCTCTTGGTTTGACCGTTAATTTGACTAAAACAAAAATTATGGTTTTCAGAAAAGGTGGGCATTTGTCAAAAGTAGAAAAGTGGTTTTATGACGGAAAAGAGATAGAAGTTGTAAATCGTTACAAATATTTGGGTTTTACGATAACTACAAAACTGTCATTTGACATTGCATTAGAGGAGTTTGCGGGTAGAGCTAAAGGCAGGGTGGGTAGAGATCATGAAGACAATGTGGAGTCTTGGAAATATGGAACAGTCAGTCAGTTTTCTTTAAATTATTTGATGCCCAGGTTAAACCTATGATGTTGTATGCAGCTGAAATGTGGGGTTTAACACGTTTTCAAATTGTGGAAGGCCCCCCATTTATTTGCCTGTAAGCGCTTTCTTAGAGAATAAGTCCTAAAACTCCAAATTTGATGGTTTATGGTGAAATTGGCCGGTACCCTCTGTTTGTTGATTGTATAATAAAGGTGATCAGGTATTGGTTTAAGTTACAAAAGCTAGATCTGGCAAGACTGCCAAAACAAGCGTATGAAATGTATAAGAATAGATGTATGCGGAGTGGACAAAACCAGATCGACCACAAAATTGGGCCAGCAAAGTCAAATTTTGCTTAGATACTTATGGATTTTCCGAAGTTTGGGTGAATGGCGGAGTTGGAAACGAAAAGGTTTTTATACAAGTATTTAAACAACGCATTATTGACTGCTACAAACAAGAGTGGTCAAGTAAACTGTACGAGAGTGAAAGATATTCCACTTATCGTTCCTTTAAATCATTGTTGCAACCAGAAAAATACCTCTCAGACATTTCAATAATTAAATTTCGTACATTTTTGTCAAATTCAGATTGGGTATATGCGATATTAGCACTCATAAAAGGTATACAGAAAATCAAACTCTTGCCCTTTTTGTAAGGTTACAGAAGACGAACATCATTTTTTGTTTGTATGTCCAGTATATCAGGAAATTAGAGAAAGTATCTGACGAGAGTTTTTTGGAAATTTAGACGGAAATACACATTTGTCACTATATCTGCAAAGCGAAAGCAGGTTTATTACACGTTCTGTTGCAATGTTTATTTCTTATATGCTTTAAAAAGAGAGAGAAAAGGAAAATGCGAAATCCATTTCAACTGTGTAATTTTTTTTTTCTGTATTAAAAGGGGTAAAATGGGGAAACTGCATAGAAAATACCCGAAAGCAATTCCCAGTTGGTTTATCCTGTGCAGTTAGGAAATGATATATTTTTGTTTTGTGGATTCTTTCTAGTTTGGTCTGTGTGTGTTGATGGACCGATAAGAGATTTGCTACGAGCAGTTATCTACATATAGTGATTCATATTTAAATTCTTTACAATTAACATTAGCCCAAAGCAAGTATTAAAACATTAAGGAGTACAGGATATCTGGTATAACCCAAAATGTTAAGCGCTCATATCTGTTGGAACACTTGTTACAAAAAAGAGCCCACTGGACTAATCATCAGGACTTAACAAAAGAAACAAGACCTGGTAAGTTCTGGAAAATACAAGTGCCATCAAGTCGCAGGCAGTCAGGATTTTCCTTTTTGAAATATGCGCAGTGGAAAAGAAGATGCTGGGTTGTGAAACTTTCAACTGCTCCACAGATGCAATTTAAAATTTTTTTTAATTTTGTACGGAAAGCGTTTAGCTTAAGCTGTAAAACAGGGATTCAAGTTTTCGGTTATTTTTCAAGTACGTTTGCGTTGGCCAATTGATAGGTAATCTTTCCAATTTTAGCCGCATTGCTAGAAGAAAAAGTAGCTGACTGGGATTTGTCACAGCAGAGCAAGTTTGGAGTGAGGTAGATGTATTTTAGTAAGAACCAAGTTTTTGTAGGCTTCATAAACCTTTTCAAATCTCTTTTGTAAGAGACCATAACATTCGTATAAAACACAGAGGAATGTTGATTTCTATGGATTCATCGGACTTTCGTGCTCCTTTTCTGGCAGCCCGGTCAGCCCATTCATTACCAGAAATCCCACAGTGAGACGGGATCCAGCAAAAATCAACTGTTGTACCTCTTGATATAAGAATACTGACGAGATGTTTTATTTCTAAAATCACCTCACCTCGATTTTTTTTACAGCAATAGATTCAAGGCCTTGTAGGACAGATTTAGAATCCATACAGAAAAGTGTTTTGTAGATAGTAAGTGGAGTATCAACAAGAAGTTAAGCGCCATTAGAATAGCCACCAGCTCAGCCGTGAAGATAGAATACCCCTTCCCGAGATGAAAAGATTTTTCAACTTTAAGGGTAGGAATAACAAAACCACTATGTGTACTTGCGTGTGCTTGTATGCTTGTGTCCGTACTTGCATGCGTGCATGCGGGCGTGCATTTTTGCGCGCTCGCGCGCGCGTGTGCGTATGTGTGCGTGCGTGCGTGCGTCCGTGAGCGTGTACGGGCGTGCATGGGTGCGTGCGCGCGCGGGCGTGTACGTGTGTTTGTGTGTGCGCGGTAGAGAGAGAGAGAGAGAGAGAGAGAGAGAGAGAGAGAGAGAGAGAGAGGGGGGGGGGGGGGGGGGGGAAATGTGCGTGCTTACTTGCTGCAAACGTGCCTGTGTGCGTGCGAACGTGCGCGCGCGCGTGTGTTTATGGTTGAGCAAGAAAGAGGAGGAGAGAGGGATAAGTAGAGAGAGAGAGAGAAAGAAGAGGGAGGGAGAAATAGATGAAGAGAGAGAGAGAGAGGAGGGAAAGGAAGGAGAGAGGGAGAGAGAAGAGAGGGAGGGAAAGAGACGGACGGTTTTGGAGTGAGAGAGAGAGAGAGAGAGAGAGAGGGAGAGGTAGAAGCAGACAGAGATGAAGGTGTGTGTGTGTGTGTGTGTGTGTGTGTGTGTGTGTGTGTGTGTGTGTGTGTGTGTGTGTGTGCGTGCGTGACGAGACTGAGAGACAGAGAGAGAGACAGAGAGAGAGAGAGAGAGAGAGAGAGAGAGAGAGACAGAGAGAGAGAGAGAAGAGAGAGACAGACAGGACTGAAACGGAGCCAGCGTCAATGGACAGGGAAAGCCGAGAGCGGCGCAGGGAGCGGGAAGGGGTGGGAGGTGGGAGGTGGGTGGGTGGGTGGGGTGGGGGGGGACCAGGAAGTGTCTCTCATTGCGGGCCGCTATCTCCCCTCTCGTCCTCAGGCTCCTCTTTCAGGAACGGGGATTCCGCACAGCGCTATCAGGCCGTCTGACCTTGGGCCGGCTTCGTCCTCCTGCTGGCCAGCCTCCCCCGGCGGTCAACACGCTCTGTGTAGGGGCCGGGGAACGGATGGGACTCGTGCACTCGTGCACAACGCTTTGGGTAGTGGCAGAATCATGGTAGCAGCGGTGATGTGGAAGAAGAAGAGGGAGGAGGAGGACGACGACAAGGAGGAGGAGGAGACGGAGAAGAAGGAGGAGGAGAAGGAGAAGAAGAAGAAGAGGAGGAGGAGGAGGAGGAGGAGGAAAGAAGAAGAGAAGAAGAAGAAGAAGAAGAATAAGGAGGAGAAGAAGAAGAAGAAGAAGAAGGAGGAGGAGGAGGAGGAGGAGAGGAGGAGGAGGAGAGAGAAGGAGAGGAGGAGGAGGAGAAAGAGGAGGAGGAGGAGGAGCAGATGATTCGATAAGAGAAGAACATGACAACGAAAACGATAAGACAATAACAATAGCAGCAGCGGCAACAACAGCAGCAAGGATGACGATGGTAATGATAGTAATAATAATGAAAATGTTAATTGTTGTGCTGCTATTACTTACAACTTGTCGCGATCATTGCAAGCAGAAACTTTATTTGATTAAAAAGAGCCATACGAAGAAACAACAACAACAACAAAAATCAGTTTAAATTCACACCACTATGTATAATGGCAGAGAGAGAGAGAGAGAGAGAGAGAGAGAGAGAGAGAGAGAGAGAGAGAGAGATGGATCAGAGAGAGAGAATCTTTTACTCCAGATCCCATTACTTTTTTTTAATCTTGTCTCCAGCCCCCCATTATCTTCTCCACTCTGACCACCTGCCTGCCTGCCTGCCTGCCTGCCTGCCTGCCTGTCTGTCTGTCTGTCTCAGTGTTTGTCTGCTTCTCCGTCTGCCCGTTTCTCTATGTCTCTGTCTGTTTGTCTGTCTTTCTGTCTCTATCTCCCTCCCTCAGGCTAACTCCTCCCCTAGTAAAACTCAAGTTTTGTTAGGATCAGTGACTGTCGCCACAAGAGAACAATAGTTGGTTATAGAGACACAGAGTATGGGAGAGGCAAAGGGATGCGTGTTGAAGGACTTGATTGTGGAAGGCGCAGGGGGGGGGGGGGGGGGGGGAAACTGCATGTGTAGAATTTGTGGGTCGGCGGGAGGAAAAGAAAAGTGGGGGAGATGGGAGGTGATTTAACAGCGATTACGAAAAAAAAAACAACCTGGATGTTTATGACTTCCCCCTGTGACATCCACCTAGTACTCCAAGTAGGACAAGGCGTGCACGCTGTGTTATTGGTGTTCTTTTCTCATGGTGCTGCTGTTTTTTCCCCGTCTTGCCGTCAGACTCATCTACCAGTGGCGAGGAAGGTGACAGAATTCGACGAATTACGTCCACAATATTGCACAGCAATACTTAGAAGTATAAAAGAAACAGAAAAATAAAACCCCGAGTTTCAACAACCTGTTTTCTAGTTCGGTAAGGTAAGGTAATGTTGCTTATAGCCCCGAGTTTCAGCAACCTACTTTCTAGTTCGGTAAGGTAAGGTAATGTTGCTTATAGCCCAGCCGAGAGCAAAAGGCCGTATTAGGGCTGTCACCGCGTTGAAGTTGACTCAAAAGTAACCAAAAAAAAAAAAAAAAAAATTCACGCAAACCTTTAAAATAAATCTCCTAAAAAACACGTAGGAAATTTTGTTAAAAAATTCTTCTTCGACAAAATCTTAGATCAGATGAAAAACGTTGATCTCTTGCAAAATTTTCAAAGATCACATCAGGTGGGACATCTCTGACAAGGTTTTGATGGTCACCTCTGTACAAGGTTTTGATGGAGTCATGTAAAATGTTGATGTCTCACATCATGCAAGTCCCGTGTTCGATTTCCCTCCGTTTCAAATCCCGTGAAGTGTTCCATGCAGACTGAAGACGTCTTGTGCGGAAGAGCTAAGGGTCCAAACGGAAATCTTTTCTAATCCCCCCCCCCCCCCCCCCAATCACACACACACACACACACCACCACCACCACCACCACCACTTCCACCATGCATTCAATTCGTGTCGGTCATAGCCCAGCCGACCAAAAAGGGCAGAACAGGGGTGCCGTCTTGCCAAAGTCAGTTCCTGATATATATATTTTTTTTAAGTGTGTAAAAAAACCCGTTTATAAAATGCGAAAATGACTTTTTAAATCTTTCTTCCAGGAAATGTCAGATCATATAAAAACTATTCAGTTCTTTCGGGAGCTCGAATCCGTTACTTTTGGATGCAAACACGTGGTGCGGATCCGGACCAAAATGACGGGACGGATCCAGGATCAGCGACATGATTACCAAATAGACACTGGATACGAACACCCGTGGTTATTGCGTACGATCTGATTATCTAAGAATTAATGTGTTATCATGGACTATTCAAACTTTTTAGAGATATGCACGTGGATGCTTCGTCTTTTTGACAATTTGTCTTGTATATTCATGTGTAAGACAGGCTGTCAAAAATACCATGTATCCACCGTATCAAAACGTGAACGAACGAGGGAAGTGCCTGACATCGGAAACCATCCCTAGCACTCCTAATTCGGCGAAACTCTTCCTAGCAGCGTTTCTATATTCTTTTGCGTGAGGCGAGTGACGCGATCTCAAGTGTAAGGCATAGGTTGAGATTTACGTCCTATTGGTCGGAGGCCCATTGGGACAAGGTCAACTTGCAGCATGAAGGCCCATTGGGACAAGGTCAACTTGCAGCATGAAGGCCCATTGGGACAAGGTCACCTTGCAGAATGAAGGCCCATTGAACAAGGTCAACTTGCAGCATGAAGGCCCATTGGAACAAGGTCAACTTGCGGTATGAAGTCTGCTGTTGTCGTTGGCATTTTGTGTTGTGTCTGATTCCGCATGGGGTCTATCGCCTGTCGTTCTCTGCTCTGGATCCATGTGAACTTCGGGTTCACTGTCTGGTGTGGTCGACCGACGATGTGCATCGGTTTACGTTGCCTCTTTCCCCTCAAGAGTCCGGTCTTCAGGGCCACCAGGCGCGGCCTTCTTCATGCTCGGGCGGCGATGGTCCTGTGCCGCGTGAGGCCGCCTCAAGGAGGGAGCATTACGAAAGTCGCTGGAGCCCTGCAGAGTTAATTCTATGGTCCACGCAGACTACAGCAGAGATCGCATTTTTTTTTTCAGCGCAACCCCGAGAGGGGTGCCCACCATGCCCTGCCCTCTAAGGCGTGTTTCCCAGGCCAGGATAACCGTTGTCAGGCAGCGCTCCATCGCCGATCGCCTCACATCTCTGGAAGTCGTCTCCCCGGCACAGGCAGGCTAGACCCACCGTCACCCAAACGGCTGGAAGGTTGGCTGCGCCGCATGACACTGACCTCTCACATTGGTGTCCCTCAAAGGAGAGCTGCCACCTCTCCCTTGGTGTTGGCTGCTATGCCACCTCTCCCTTTGTGTTCACTGCTATACCATCTCTCCCTTGGTGTTGGCTGCTATACTACCTCTCCCTTGGTGTTGGCTGCTATGTCAGCTCTCCCTTGGTGCTGGCTGCTATGCCATCTCTCCCTTGGTGTTGACTGCTATACCAGCTCTCCCTTGGTGTTGGCTGCTATACCTCTCCCTTGGTGTTCACTGCTTTGTCACCTCTCCCTTGGAGTTGACTGCTATGCCATCTCTCTCTTGGTGTGGCTGCTGTGTAATCTCTCCCTTGGTGTTGGCTGCTATACCTCTCTCCTGGTGTTGACTGCTATGCCATCTCTCTCTTGGTGTTGGCTGCTATGCCATCTCTCCCTTGGTGTTGGCTGCTATACTACCTCTCCCCTGGTGTTTGCTGCTATGTCACCTCTCCCGTGGTGTTGGCTGCTATGCCGTCTCTCCCTTGGTGTTGGCTACTATGCCATCTCTCCCTTGGTGTTGGCTGCTATGCCACCTCTCCCTTAGTGTTGGCTTCTATGCCACCTGGCAGAGAACTGCCTTACACGATCTCTGCATACAACTGTGTCTGAAGACTGCCCACTTGGGGCCGCACCGTGACTGTGGCTGTCCCAGACTCTTCACAGGTGGTGTGTGGAGCAGCCTTGACCAGCAGAGGATCCAGACCTCCTCACTCTCCACACCCACCGGACGACTGGTGTAGCCAAAAAGCCGGTCCCTAATACTACTACTACTACTACTACCACCACCACTACTACTACTACTACTACTACTACTACTACTACTACTACTACTACTACTACTACTACATAAAAGATCCCTGCGTGAAAATGTTTTTGTCCTACATGATCTAAGATTTACAAAAGTAAAAAAAAAAAAATGTAATGATTTTATTTTCAT
>JADBJO010001418.1:195000-197500 GCA_016801955.1 Conus betulinus
GTCCATCCCTGTCCGGCTGTACAGATCCTGGGCTGATGCGCAACTCCGTCCTCTCCCTCAGTTGTACATCAGGACCATCGGAATGCGTTCTTTCTCTTTTCAGCTGTCCCTGTTTGGAGCAACCTTTCTCTCTCTGTCTCTTCCTCTGCATCTGTCTCTCTCTGTCCTTCTCTCTGTCTCTGTCTCCCTTTCTGACTCTCCATCTATCTGTCTATCAATCTGTCTATCTGTGTCTTTCTCTGCTTCTGTGTGTGTGTGTGTGTGTGTGTGTGTGTGTGTGTGTGTGTGTGTGTGTGAGTCTCTGTGTCTTGTCTCTCTGTCTCCGTCTCTACCTCTGTGTCTGTCTCTGTATCTCTGTTTCTATCTTTGTCTATGTCATTCTGTCTGTCTACTTGTCTACCTGTCTGTCGCTGTGTCTGTCGATCAGTGTGTCTGTCTGTCTTCCCCCCCCCCCCCTCTCTGTCTCTCTCTGTGTCTTCGTAATTCGTGTTCTCTCTCCTTCCCTTCCAGCAGTCACACCTCTAGATTACCTTTTTTTTTTTAACCCACCCGCATAAACTTGTTCATTCCTCCTGCCCGTGTGTGTGTGTGTGTGTGTGTGTGTGTGTGTGTGTGTGTGTGCGTGCGTGTATGCGTGTGTGCGTGCGTGCGTGCGCGCCCCGTGTCTACTTGTGTGAATAGTGACAACATCTGTTCAAGCGTCTATGGGTATTAGTAGATTAAATCCCATTATCATTACTACTACTACTACTACTGCTACTACTACTACTACTACTTTATTATCATCATTATCATTATCATATCGTCATTTCTTCTTCCTATCGTCATCATCATCATCATCATCATCATCATCATCATCATCATCATCATCATCATCATCATCACCGTCATTACACGTATTAACATTAACATTCTCCTTTTTTATTTCTTCAGAGGGCAGATCCAGGTTTTGTCCTTGACCGAATTCTTGCGCAGCCCCAAATGATCTTCAAGTTGTGGACATGAGTTGGTCTTCATTGGAGAGCCAGACAAAGGACCTTCAAGTTGTGGACATGAGTTGGTCTTCACTGGAGAGCCAGACAAAGGACCTTCAAGTTGTGGACATGAGTTGGTCTTCACTGGAGAGCCAGACAAAGGACCTTCAAGTTGTGGACATGAGTTGGTCTTCACTGGAGAGCCAGACAAAGGACCTTCAAGTTGTGGGCCTGATGTGGTCTTCACTGGAGAGCCCGACAAAGGACCTTCAAGTTGTGGGTCTGATGTGGTCTTCACTGGAGAACCAGACAAAGGACCTTCAAGTTGTGGGCCTGATGTGGTCTTCACTGGAGAGCCCGACAAAGGACCTTCAAGTTGTGGGTCTGATGTGGTCTTCACTGGAGAGCCCGACAAGGACCTTCAAGTTTGTGGACCTGATGTGATGTCTTCACTGGAGAGCCCGACAAAGGACCTTCAAGTTGTGGGCCTGATGTGGTCTTCACTGGAGAGCCAGACAAAGGACCTTCAAGGTGTGGACCTGATGTGGTCTTCACTGGAGAGCCCGACAAAGGACCTTCAAGTTGTGGGCCTGATGTGGTCTTCACTGGAGAGCCAGACAAAGGACCTTCAAGTTGGTCTTCACTGGAGAGCCAGACAAAGGACCTTCAAGTTGTGGACTTGATTTGGTATTCACTGGAGAGCCCGACAAAGACCTTCAAGTTGTGGACCTGATGTGGTCTTCACTGGAGA
Source organism: Conus betulinus (assembly GCA_016801955.1). Classification (NCBI taxonomy): domain Eukaryota; kingdom Metazoa; phylum Mollusca; class Gastropoda; order Neogastropoda; family Conidae; genus Conus; species Conus betulinus. The sequence goes on from JADBJO010001418.1 coordinate 196,726, forward strand.
GTCAGACAAAGGACCTTCAAGGTGTGGATCTGATGTGGTCTTCATTGGAGAGCCAGACAAAGAACCTTCAAGTTGTGGACCTAGTGTGGTCTTCACTGGAGAGCCAAAGGACCTTAAAGTAGTGGACCTGATGTGGTCTTCACTGGAGAGCCAGACAAAGGACCTTCACGTTGTGGACTTGATGTGGTCTTCACTGGAGAACCAAAGGACCTTCAAGTTGTGGACTTGATGTGTGGTCTTCACTGGAGAACCAAAGGACCTTCAAGTTGTGTGCCTGATGTGGTCTTCAATGGAGAGCCATACGAGGAGGTGGCAGAGAGAATGTCCGTGTGCAGTATGACGACAGCAAAGACCAGGACAGCGAGACGCGTTTTGTTGGACCTTCGGTGTTGGACAATGACAGGTAGATTCCTTGTGTTGTCCTCGTATGTCTTGCTGGCTGGCTGTCTGGCTTGCTGGCTGGCTGGCTGGCTTGCTGGCTGGCTGTCTGTCTGTCTGGCTGTCTGTGTTACTGACTGACAGTCTGTCCTTCTTTGACTGGTTCATTTAACCCCCTCCCTCTCCTATTCCTCCTCTATTTGTTTCTCTCTCCCTCTTTCTCTCTCTCTCTCTCTCTTTCTCTTTTTCTCTGTTTTTTTTTTCTCTTTCTCTCGCTCTTTGTTCCTGTCCTTGTTTCTCCCTTTGTTTTTCTCTCTCTCCTTCTCTCTCTCTCTTTCTCTCTGTCTGTCTGTCTGTCTGTCTCTCATTCTGTCTGTCTGTCTCTGTCTCTATGTCT
>JADBJO010001418.1:202500-205000 GCA_016801955.1 Conus betulinus
ATATATATATATATATATATATATATATAATTGACTAATAAATTCCAAGGATACGTAACTGAGCACCATTCCAGCAACTTACAGAGCAGCTTGGTGTTGCAAAGACTGCAAGAAACATTCAATTATAAAACAAAACTTGCTCTTACGTCTCAGAGTGAAGAAACAGGGGAAGGTAAGCATTCATATGTGCAGTGGCAGTTAATTCTGCCTAACTAACAGTATGTGCTTGAGAGGGTGAGTGGGGAATAATAAATGCTTCTCAAATGAGTCTTCAGCAAGCTTATAGTCCTCCTAGGAGGAGACACTCTCCAATGGGGAGGAAACTCGCTAACATATAACTCCTGGTCAGATACCAGTATTGGGAGGAAACTCACTAACATATAACTCCTGGTCAGATACCGGTATTTCGAACCTGATTGTTTCTCCTCAGTGACCACGGAAAGTGGTAACTAAACTCCTCTGCCTTTTCGGTTTTAAGAAGAATGCTATCCCAGAAAAACGCTGGTGTGCAATACCATAGTATGTTTGTTGAGTTTTCAAAAAAACCAACCAAAGGTGCCACCTAAGAAGCAAAAAAGAAAATCATGAAAGAGCAAAATAAACTACATTTTCTAGTGAAAAGTAGAAAATATAAAAAAGATAACCTCTTAAGACACAAGTGCTGAGGGCCAGTTCTTGGAATGAATCCGCAAGGACACACACACACACACACACACACACACACACACACACATATAACACACACACACACACACACACACACCACACACTCACACACACTTACGGACCCAGCTTAGCCTTCAAGCCGTTTTTCCAGCAGGCAGGTCACAGAGTATAAAAGACAGCAGCACACTTCCGAATGAACTCACCACCGGTAAAAATCCCCCTCCCCATCATGCCGCATTGAAAATGGAAAACTGATTTGGTATATAAGGGAGGAATTTCACAGCAACAAGGCAAAACAAAAGCAAACAAACAAAAACGATGCAGGTGCAATGTTAATAGAATTGCGATGCAGGATAAAAAAAAAAAAAAAAAAAAAACTTCTGAAGAGAGAAAGAAACCTAAGGAGAAGAACACACGCTCTCTAAGGTTAGAGAACTTAAGCGTTCAAAAGGCAAGGAAGAGGAGAGTTTTTTTTTTTATTTGCTCGTTTATCATGTGCTTAACGAACCGTGGCTCCCATCAACTTATCGTTGAGATAGCGTGTGAAGTTTGCCGGCTTTACTCACATTAATGGTCTTAGGTGTGTGTGTGCGCGCGCGCGCGCATACACGTGTGTGTATTTGTGCACAGATACGTGTATATATATATATATATATATATACACGCGCGCGTGTGTTGTGTTTGTGGGGTGTGTTCATGCCTAATATTCCTGTATAGGTTTTTGTGCCTGAAACCCGTCCCACCTCTGAATTCACTCCCTGTCATGTCACGTGGCGTGTTGCCCAGCCTACCACGGAAGTCAGGTTGGAGTGGCACCTGTAGATCAGATTATATCCCCTTCCATTACAAACTGTCCATCAGAAACGAGTAGGGAGAAGAGGAACAGTGCCCACCTCCACCGATCAGTCGTCCTTACTTCACTCAAACCCCATCGGAAATCCACCGTTTATCTTTTTATATACACACACACATATATATTCAATCATAAACAAAACTTGCTCTTATATTTTAGATTGAATAAACAGGGGGAGATAAGTATTTTTGTCTGCAGTGGTAGATAATTCTGGCGAATTAACAAAGGTGAATGGGGAATAATAAATGCGTCTCAAAACGAACCTTCTGCAAGTTTATAGTCTCCAAGGAGGAGACAATCTCCCTATAACTCCTGGTTAGATACCGGTATTTCCACATCTGTTCGTTTCTTCTCAGTGACCGCGGAAAGTGATAAGTTGACACCTCTGCCTTTTTCGGATTTAAGAAGAATGCTATCCCAGAAAAAGGCTGGTGTGCTATACCGTAGTATGTTTGTTGAGTTTTCTAAAAACCAACCAAAGGTGCCACCCTAAGAAGCAAAAGAAAATCATGAAAGAGCGAAAAAAAAGCACATTTTCTTGTGGAAAATGGAAAATATAAGAAGATGGCCTCTTAAGACACAAGTGCTGAGGGCCAGTTGTTGGAATGAATCCGCAAGGGACTAAATTACGATAAACTAATAAATTCCAAGGATGAGTACCGAGCACCATTCCAGCAACTTACAGAGCAGCTTGGTGTTGCAATGACTGCAAAAAATATTCAATTATAAACAAAGTTTACTCTTATGTCTTAGATATATATATATATATATATATATATATATATATATATATATATATACATACATATACATACATACATACATATATATATGTTGCTCCCCAAGGGGTTGAGCACCTTAAGATTTTTATTAGGCGTTTTAGCAGTATTTTATATATATATATATATATATATATATATATATATATATATATATATATATATCTCAAATTGTCACAAGTACATCAGAACCTGTTCTACT
>JADBJO010001418.1:220000-229161 GCA_016801955.1 Conus betulinus
AACCGTATTCTATTGCATTCAGTGCATTTGCAGTGGTATCTGCTGTTCTGTGAACTGTATTGTATTGCATTCAATGCATTGCATTGGTATCTGTTCTGATAACTGTATTGTATTGCGTTCAGTGCATTGCAGTCGTATCTGCTGTTCTGTTAACCGTATTGTATTGCATTCAGTGCATTTGCAGTGGTATCTGCTGTTCTGTTAACCGTATTGTATTGCATTCAGTGCATTGCATTCGTATCTGCTGTTCTGTTAACTGTATTGTATTGCATTCAGTGCATTGCAGTGGTATCTGATGTTCTGTTAACCCGTATTGTATTGCATTCAGTGCATTTCATTGTATCTGCTGTTCTGTTAACCGTATGGTTTTGCATTCAGTGCACTTCAGTAGTATCTGCTGTTCTAGTAACCGTATTGTATTGCATTCAGTGCATTGCAGTGGTACCTGCTGTTCTAGTAACCGTATTGTATTGCATTCAGTGTATTGCAGTGGTATGTGCTGTTCCAGTAACCGTATTGTATTGCATTCAGTGTATTGCATTAGTATCTGCTGTTCTGTTTACTGTATTGTATTGCATTCAGTGTGTAGCATTGGTATCTGCTGTTCTAGTAACCGTATCGTATTGCATTCAATGCATTGCATTGGTACCTTTTGTTCTAGTAACCGTATCGTATTGCATTCAATGCACTACATTGGTATCTGCTGTTCTAATAACCGTATTGTATTGCATTCAGTGTATTGCATTGGTGTCTGCTGTTCTAGTAACCGTATGGTATTGCATTCAGTGCATTGCATTGGTATCCGCTCTTCTATTATCCGTATTGTATTGCATTCAGTGTATTGCATTGGTATCGGCTGTTCTGTTAAGTGTATTATATTGAATTCAATGCACTGCATTGGTATCTGCTGTTCTGTTAACCGTAGTGTATTTCATTCAGTGCATTGCAGTGGTATCTGCTGTTCTAGTAACTGTATTGTATTGCATTCAATGCATTGCGTTAGTGTCTGCTGTTCTGTTAACCGTATGGTATTGCATTCAGTGCATTGCATTGTATCTGCTGTTCTGTTTAACCGTATTGTATTGCATTCAGTGCATTGCATTGGTATCCGCTGTTCTGTTAACACTATTATATCGCATTCAATGTATTGCATTGGTATCTGCTGTTCTGTTAACCGTATTGTATAGCATTCAATGTATTGCAGTGGTATCTGCTGTTCTAGTAACCGTATTGTATTGCATTCAGTGTATTGCAGTGGTATCTGCTGTTTTAGTAACCGCATTGTATTGCATTCAGTGTATTGCAGTGGTATCTGCTGTTCTAGTGGCCATATTGTATTGCATTCAGTGCATTGCATTGGTACCTGCTATTCTATTAACCGTATTGTATTGCATTCAGTGCATTGCAGTAGTATCTGCTGTTCTAGTAACCGTACTGTATTGCATTCAGTGCATTGCAGTGGTATCTGCTGTTCTAATATAACCGTACTGTATTGCATTCAGTGCATTGCAGTGGTATCTGCTGTTCTGTTAACCGTATTGTATTGCATTCAGTGTATTGCACTGGTATCTGCTGTTCCAGTAACCGTATTAAATTGCATTCAGTGTATTGCATTGGTATCTGGTGTTCTGTTAACCGTATTGTATTGCATTCAATGCATTGCAGTGGCATCTTCTGTTCTAGTAACCGTATCGTGTTGCATTCAATGCTCTAAATTGGTATCTGCTGTTCTAATAACCGTATTGTATTGCATTCAGTGCATTGCACTGGTATCCGCTGTTCAAGTAACCGTATTGTATTGAATTCAGTGTATTGCATTGGTATCTGGTGTTCTGTTAACCGTATGGTATTGCATTCAGTGCATTGCAGTGGTATCTGCTGGTCTGTTATCCGTATTGTATTGCATTCAGTGCATTGCATTGGTATCTGCTGTTCTGTTAACCGTATTGTATTGCATTCAACGCATTGCATTCGTATCTGCTGTTCTAGTTACCGTATTATATTGCATTCAGTGTATTGCAGTGGTATCTGCTGTTCTAGTAACCGCATTGTATTGCATTCAGTGTATTGCATTGGTATGTGCTGTTCTAGTTACCGTATTGTATTGCATTCAGTGTATTGCAGTGGTATCTGCTGTTCTAGTAACCGTATGGTATTGCATTCAGTGTATTGCACTGGTATCTGCTGTTCTAGTAACCGTATCGTGTTGCATTCAATACATTGTATTGTATTGCATTCAGTGTATTGCAGTGGTATCTGCTGTTCTAGTAACCGTATGGTATTGCATTCAGTGTATTGCACTGGTATCTGCTGTTCTAATAACCGTATCGTGTTGCATTCAATACATTGCATTGGTATCTGCTGTTCTGGTAACCGTATTGTATTGCATTCAGTGCATTGCACTGGTACATACTGCATGCCCTGAACTGCATTACATGACGTTGAACTGCTTTGTATTGTGTTGCGCCGCGTTGTATACTATTTCATTACCCAAGAGATTGCTTCATCACTAACTAGAAATGAATGAGAGCACACGCCTTGTTCAGGATCAAAGGATTCTGGATCCGGCTTTTGAACCAGATGTGACCCACGGATCCACAGCAAGTTTTGAAGGATTCCATGTGCGGAAACATTGCAGCTTTCCTCCAGGTTTCGTTTAAAATGGGATGAGTAGAGATTTTTTTCCTTTTCCCTTTTAAAAAATATTAATTTTGCTGACAGTTTTCTGCTCGACCTACTGATCCGGATCCGTCAAACAAATCTGCACCAAATTTTGATAGATCTGTTCATTGGCCATTTTCAACCTTTCTGCCAGGTTTTGATCGGTAGGATTGAAAAGAAAAATTGCCCGACAGAGAAAGAAACCAAATCGACAGACATGATCTTCTTGGTGGAGATGAGCAACGAATATTGTGATTTTGGAAACATGCCGGTGGGAAAACTACTGCACTGTAGTGTCCGGGGGAAATGGTCTGCTGTATTATTTGTCGGTTCACTGCTGAGTTGTCTTTGACTGCTCACAGCCAAGGGGCAGGAGTTACCCACCCGTCAATTCCTCAGACGTCTTTCACTCTCAGACTCCTTTTTCTTTCTTTCTTTCGTTTATTTTTAAGAAGTATAGACACTCATGTTTCCTCACCACATGCACAGCCACTCTCAGCCTCGTTCTGATTTCCAGGAATGTAGGTCCTGTGTCCCCTCCGTCACTCTCTCAGCCCGTTTTGTTTTGTCACAGCGTGCTGTTCCTTTTCACTCCCTATGTTCAAGGGATGCACTTTCTTTCAGTAATATCTCCCACCCTTCACCTTGGCTGTTTTGTCACAGCGTGCTGTTCCTTTTCACTCCCTATGTTCAAGGGATGCACTTTCTTTCAGTAATATCTCCCACCCCTTCACCTTGGTCTGTTTTGTCACAGCGTGCTGTTCCTTTTCACTCCCTATGTTCAGAGGGCGCACAGTCTTTTAGTGATTTTTTTTTGTCATCTGTCACTTTTCTGTCACTGTTTCAGATGCGCACTTGCTTTCTCGTCCTGTTATCTCAGAGTGCGCACTTGCTTTTTCTGACACCTGTCACTCTCTTCATTGTCCTGCTTTGGATGAAGGGCGCACCTGCTTTGTCCCACATCTGTCACCTTTAATCTCCTTCCGGTTGACTGAGGGGCGCACTTCCTTTATCTGATATCTCTTTTTACCCTTAGCCTCGTCCTTTGTTGACAGTCGGCGCACTTCCTTTCTGTGACGTCATTTTCATCTCTGTTATTGTTTTGTGTTATCAGAGTGGGCACTTCCTTTCTCTGACATCATTTTCATCTCTATTATTGCTTTGTATCATCAGAGTGGGCACTTCCTTTTCTCTGATATTTTCATCTGCAATACCGTTTTGTATTATCAGAGAGTGCACTTCCTTTCTGTAACATCGTCGCCTCTGACATCGTTGTTTTGCTGCAAGGCGTACTTCCTTTCGCTGCCATCTCTCACCTAGAACCTTACACTGTTCTTGTCCAGACAGTCCTTTTTTCCCGATATTTCTTATCCTTAATCTCGCTGGGCTTAAGTAGAGAGTGCGCACTTCCTTCGTCTAACAGCTGTCATCCTGAACTCTGTTCTAATGAAGGACACACTTCCTTCTCCGACATAAATACACCTCTAGCCTTGCCCAGTTTGGCTGAAGGGCGCACTTTCTCTGATATGTCTGGCATTTCATTACGTCTGTCTGGGTTGAGGGCGCTCTGCCTTCCTCCGTGATCTGTCACCGACAACCTCGTTCCGTCTTTTGCCGAAGGGCGTGCTTTCTTTCTATGACGTCTCTTACCCTTAGTTCTGTTTTGCTTGAGGACGCTCTTCCTTTCCTTTACATTTCTTACCTTCAACCCCGTTTTTTCTGTTTTGCTACAGAGTGCACCCCTCTTTCTCTGACATGTCTAACTCTTAACCACCCTCTACTTTGATAGAACGCATCTGCTTTCTCTGAGCTCTGTCTACTGTCGACCTTGTTCTTTTTTTCTACGATGACCGCTCGCTTTCTAAGGCTCTTTTCACGCTGAATCGCGTTCTGGTTTTGCCATGAAATACACTCAACTTTTTTTTTCTGGCCTTTGTCACTCTCAGCTTTGTTCCGTTGTGTGAAAATGAACATTGTTCCCCTGCCTTCTCAGGCTGCATCATACACAGCCCACAAAGAGAAAGATCAATGGCAAATCGCCAAGAGGACCCCCATCCAAAGAAAACCCTGCGCAGTGGCTTGATTATGTCGGTGGTGTTCAGTTGTAGCTGTTGTTGTGGTCGTGTCGTGTCGGTGGTGTTCAGTGGCGCCCTGTTCTTATCCGACGTACACCATACTTCTGAGCTTACGCAAGCGCATGAAAGAAGTATTCAAAGTGGGATGAAGGACATTAAAAAGCAAACAAACAGAAAACAACAGACAGTTCACCAGGACTGTGGACGGAGGGACGTGGTTTGGAAGGAGAGCTCACCCAAGCTGCTCCGCTGGTAAGCAATCACTGTCGTCAGTCGGGGGGGGGGGGGGGTTTACTAGGTGGTATCCAGCGTAGATGGCCAGTGCCAGTGAGGGCCAGTCAGTGTCTGCAGACGGGCGGAGGGGGGGGGGGGGGGGTGAGTGCGGATGAATTGGTGGGTGCGGGGGAATGAGATAAGATGAGGGGGGGGGGGGATGGGGGGGGGGGGGGGGTCGATTTGGGGGGGTCGGGGAATGGGGTGGAATGGGGGGTGGAGGGGGAAGAGGGTGGCGTGGTTGATAGATTTAGGGGGGGCGAGGGGGATGAGGGGAAGATGTGGGGGGATAGGGGCCATAACGGGGGACTTGGAATCCCTTTCAGGCCGTGGGTGTTGTCATTGCCAAGATGAAGATGAGATAGATTGGTGAAGAACGAGTCTTTATTCATTTTTTTAAATCTTTCAGCTGGAGTAAGCTGGGGTGTGAGATTGGTTGCGATCTTCTTTCTTGGGGGGGGGGGGGGCGAAGTTTTGGTCTTATTCACGGGTTCTTTCAATCTCATCGGGGTGAGGATGTGGCGGGGGGGAAGGGGGGCTGAAGGTTTGTTTTTTTTTTTTTTGTTTTACAAGACACTGAAAGTTCTCCCTAGCCACAAAACCTAGGTAACTCTGCTTCATCCTACAACACTTCTGTCTTTTTCAAATCAGCTGTTTTTTTTTACTTTTTTATTTCTTTATTTTTTAATCTCTGTCAGTCTATCGAGAGATTTTGTGTTTATGGTTTGCTTTCTTCTTTCTTTCATTTTTATTTATTTACTTTTTTTTCTTATTCACGATACTTCTCTTTCATCTCATCTGACGTGTGTGTGCTCTGGGTCTCTCAATCTGTCACATGTTTGTTCTATGCAGTCGCTTGGCTTGGCTTGCGGCTGACGCTTCCTCGTTCTCTGTCCACTGTCTTGTAACACTGCCTTGTCGGAGCTCCCCTTGAAGTGTCTCTCTTTGTTTGTCGTTTGGTGTCTGTCTAGCCTATGTCCTTTCATTCACCGCCTGTCTCTTTTTTTTTTCTTTCTTTGTTAGTGCCTTGCTACTGCGTGTTGCTTTCCACACGCGTCTCTCCTCTCTCTCTCTCTCTCCTCTCTCTTCTCTCTCTCTCTATCTCTCTCTCTCTCTCTCTCATCTCTCTCCTCTGCTCGATTTCACTATGATTGACTTATGAAATTTTATGTATGCCTATGTGATGTTTACGTATGTCCAGGTTTTGTGGGTGTGCGTGTGAGTGCGTGTGTGTGTGTGTGTGTGTGTGTGTGTGCGTGTGCGTGGTGTGTATGCGTGTGCGTGTGTGTGCGTGTGTGTGTGTGTGTGTGGGTGTGTGTGTGTGTGTGTGTGTGTGTGTGCGCGCCGTGTGTGTGTGTGTGTTGTGTGTGTGTGTGTGTGTGTGGGTAATACGTTATAATGAAAATTGCTTACTATTTTCTTTTTTTTTAAATTTTTCTTATTACTGTGTTTAATTTTGTCAGGTCGATGTAATTTTTTCCGTTTTGTTTATTGTTGTTTTGAGGGAAACAGTGTAAAAAAAGCTTCCCGCTTATCTATATTCACCCCCTATAAAAAATTCAAGTTTCGAGTTTCTCTGTCCTCTCTCCTCCCTCCCTCTCTAACTCTGTCCTGTCTGTCTGTCTGTTCTGTCTGTCTCTCTGTCTCTCTGTCTCATTCTCGCCCCCTCTTACTTCTCTACCTGTCGGTCTCCCATCCTGTCAGTTTGTCTGCCTGACTGTCTCTCTCTCTGTCTTTCTCTGACTTTGTCTCTCTCTCTCTCGGTCTTTATCCCTCTCTCTCTCATCTCTTGTCTTTACTTATTTGCTTTTGAACCTTCGTTTCTTTTCTCTCCCTCCCTCCCCTTCCTGCTCTTCCTCACTCTCCGCTCCGTCGCCTCTCTCTTTTGTCCCTCTCTTTCCCATTCTGTCTCTTTTCATCTCTGGCTCCGTCTCTGTTTCTCTCCGTGTTTCTCTCTGTTTCTCTCCCCCTTCTCTCTCCCTCTCTCTTCTCTCTCGTCCTCTCTCTCGGTCTCTCCTCTCTCTCTCTCCTCTTTCTCTGTTTGTCTCACTCGCGCCTCTCTCCCCCCTCTCCTTTCTCTCTGTCCCTCTATTTCTCTACCTGTCTGTCTGATTCTCTTCTGTCTTATCTGTCCTGTTCGTTGCGTCTGCCTTGTTTTGTTTGTCTGCCTGCCTGCCTGTCCTATCCTGTTCTGTCCGTCTGTCTGTACTTACGTCCGGTCTGTCTTCCGGCCCCTCTCTCTGTCTCTGTCTTCTGTCCCCTGGTCTCTCTCTCCTCTCTTCTCTCTCCTCTCTCTCTCTTGTCTTCTCTATCCTCGATCTGTCTCTGTCTGCCCTGTCTGTCTGTCTCAGCTCATTTTTTCATGCCGGTTTCTCCCTTTGCCGTCTCTCTAGGTCTGCATTGCTCCGCCTCCCGTCGCCTATCCCGCCTTTTTCTCCTGCTCCTCTTCTCTCCCTCTCTCCTCCTCACTCTCCTGCTCTTCTCGCCTCTCCGATCTCGCTCTCCATCTCTCCTTCTCTCCCTCTCTCTCTCCTCTTGACTTCTTTCTTCCATCTTTCTTCTTTTCTCGTCTTCAACTTCATACATGTACATCTGACTCACTGGTTTCAAAGGGACGGTTCTGAATAACACATTTCCATTCATTAAAAACAGCTCCTTTGTTGTCCGCTCATTTTTTTTCGTCAATTTATTTGTTCTCTCTGTCTCTCTTGTCTCGTCTGTCTCACTCTCCGTAATGTTCTGTCTGTGTGTTGTTCTGTGTCTCACTGTGTCTGTCTGCTTAACCTCTGTCTGTCGTTTGTCTCCGTCTGTATCTTTCTACCTCTGTTCTCTATCTCTCACACACAACAAGTAAGTAAGTAGTTATGTATGCTGGTAGCGATTAGATGCATGCTTCCTGTGTGTGTGTGTGCAGCTGTGTGCGTGGGTGTGTGTGGTGTGTTGTGTGTGTGTGTGTGTGTGTGTGGGGTGAGAGAGAGCGAGGAGAGAGAGAGAGTGTGAGGTGTTGTGTGTGTGTGCGTGTGTTTTAGCACACCCACACACACCACAAGTACACACACACACACACACACACAACACAACACACACCACACATATATAGTATATAAATATATATGTATACACTATAAGATTATATATATTGATATATATAGATAGCAGATAATACTATATAGTCTATTATGAGAGAGAGACGAGAGAGAGAAGAGGCCGAGAGGATGAGAGATACTGTGACCGAGGTATACTTCTGACTCGAGCGTCTAGCTTTAAGAACGGGTTGACACCCGACATATCGGCCGTTCGGTTCAAGCGTTTTCTGTGATGCCCTAAAGATTTTCCTTTCTTACCTTGTTTGTTTGGGTTTTTTCCCGTCCGCTGCTGCGTCTTTTAAACCGTGCACTTACCCTAACAAGATATCTTTGGGAAGAATGACGAAACGAACCAGCGTCATTTCCTCCGATATAATCTAGATCGTTTACTATTAATACCTGAACTTGGCCGGTCTTGCCTCTTTCCCCCCTCCTCCTCTCAGTACTTGTGGGTTGTTCTTGGAGAGAGAGAGTGAGAAAGAGAGAGAGAGATAGGATCAGAGGGGAGAGAGAGAAGTGTGTGTGTGTGTGTGAAGGGTGTGGTGTGAGTGGGTGTGTGTGTATTGGGATTGGGTGGTGTGTGTTTGTGTGGGTTGTGTGTTGTGGTGTGTGGTGTTTGTGTGTGTGTGTGCAGTGCGTGCGACGTGTGTGTGGTGCGTGTGTGTTGTGTGTGTTTGTGTGTGTGTGTGTGTGTGTGGTCTTTTGGGAGTGTGTGTGTCAGTGATGGCGTGAAGTGTGTGATGGTGTGTGTGATGTTGTGTGTGGGTGCAAATGGGGGAGTGGTGTGTGTGTGTGTAGTGTGTGTGTGTGTGAGAGATGTGTGGGGACAGATTGTGTGGTTGTAAACGGGGACAACAGGTGCATATTTTTTCACTTTTAAAGCCCTTTTTTGTTATATTATCTCTCTTTCTCCTCTCTGTTCTCTCTGTGTGTCTGCCTCTCTCCCTCTTTATTGTTCTCTCTTTCTACTTGAACTGAAGGTGCATTGCGCCTCAGACAATAGATTGCTTAAATGTTTGAAGTCCCCGACGATGAGAAAATGCTGTTGTGTTTCAGGCTCCTTTCT
>JADBJO010001418.1:230927-233427 GCA_016801955.1 Conus betulinus
TAGTGCGTGCGTCGGGAGATTGCGTGCGGTGGTGAGTGACGTTTGCGTGCGTGCGTGCGTGTGTGTGTGCGTGGTGGTGTGTGTGTGTGTGTGTGGAGTGTGTTGTGGGTGTGTGCGAGTTGTCTCTAGATAAAAATAAAAAAGGGGAGTGAGGTGGAAAGGGGGGGGGGGGCGGGGGGGGGGGGGGGGGGGAGGGGGGGGGGCTGGGGAGTCATGCATAAACTGGGCGTGCAAAAAAAAAAGAAGAAAAACTGTGACCATGGCGTATTTCTGTGGTTACCGTTCTCTCTCTTCTATCTCTCTCTATCTATCTCTTATCTCTGTCTCTGTCCGGTCTCTCTCTCTCCTCTCTCTCTCTCTCTCTCTCTATGGATCTTTCCTATCCCTCCACCTCCCTGTCTCCTCTCTCTCTCTCTCTCTCTCTCTCTCTCTCTCTCTCTCTCTCTCTCGCTCGCTCGCTCGCTCGCTCGCTCGGTATTTCCCTCTTGACTCTCTCTCTCCCTCCCTCTCTCCTCTCTCTCTCCTCCCTCCCTCCCTTCCTCTCCCCTCCTCTCTCTCCCTCTGTCTCCTATCCCTCCCCCGTCCCTGCCTCCTTTCTGTCTCTGTCTCTGTCTCTGTCTCTCTCTCTCTCTCTCTTACGTGTACGTGTCCTCTCTCCTCTCTCTCCTCTCTCTCTCTCTCTCTCTCTCTCTCTCTCTCTCTCTCTCTCTCTCTCTGTCGCTCACACACACACAACACACACACACAAACAAACACTATCTCTCTTGCTTTCTCTCCTCTGTCTCTCTCCCCCCCCCCCCCCCCCCCCCCCCCCCGCTCACACAAACACACACTATCTCTCTTGCTTTCTCTCCTCTGTCTCTCCTTCTTCTCAGCACACACGCCACACGAATGCAGGGAGAGTCTCTTCCCTCTCAGGATGGAATCCCAGGTCGTGGAGGATTCGTGGGAATTTTCAGGATGATGATGGCTTCCACCAAGGAACCTTGCAACGGGGGTGGTGGGCTGTTCCCTAGTGGGGGGTAATGGGTGGTTTGTGGGTGACATGCAGAAAGATGAAGGAAGGAGCAGAAGGGGCGTAACCATCACGATGTTCGCGTGTTTCTATCTATGATTACACAGTGGGGAGCGAGCGCTGAGGAAGAAACGCATGTCACATTTTTGTTTTCATTTTCTTCAACAATCAGTTTCAGTGTTCGCAGCTCGGTTTTCAAAGCTTCTTAATGTCACGCGCTCCGCATGTGTGTGTGTGGTGTGTGTGTGTGTGTGTGTGTGTGGTGTGTGTGTGTGTGTGTGTGTGTAATATAATATGTTGAACAGTTTAGTGGTTGGAGAAAAACAAGTGCAGGCTAACAATTCCTCCACCATTACATTAATAATTTGGCAAAGATTCGGAAAAGGGGGAGGCGGGGAAAAAATGGGAGGGGGGGGGGGGGGGGGGTTTGTTAAGAAAATTAGAATGGAAAGTCAGGGAAATATTTTTTAAAACATAAACTCCTTCACTAGCTGCCTATGACTCTCACGACTCTCACTACACTTTTGTTCGGCACCTAGCTTTGTGTTCAGGATGTGGTGCTGCAGGGCGGTGGTTGGGGGGCCGGGGGGGGGGGGGGGGGGGGGGGGGGGGGGGGGGGGGGGGGGGGGGGGGCGTCGGTTTTCTGGCGGCTGTTCAATAGTCACTACAGCCAGCTACCGCGTCACCTGGCTTTGTGTTCAGGGTGGTGCAGGGGTGGTGGTGGTGGTGGGGTGGTGGGAGAGAGACAGTCGTTTTCTGGCTGTCTAAACAGTCGCTACAACCAGCTACCGCGTCACCTGGCTTTGTGTACAGGGTGTGGTGCTGGGGGGGGGGGGGGGGGGAGGGGGGGGGAGAGAGACAGCCGTTTTCTGGCTGTTCAAACAGTCCCTACAGCCAGCTGTCGCCTCGCCTGGATTTGTGTTCAGGGGGGGTGGTGCTAAGGGGGGGGTGGGGGGTGGGGGGGAGGGGGGGAGGAAGACAGCCGTTTTTGGGCTGTCAACAGTCCCTACAGCCAGCTGTCGCCTCGCCTGGATTTGTGTTCAGGGGGTGGTGCTAAGGGGGGTGGGGGTGGGGGGCAGGGGGGACAGCCGTTTTCTGGCTGTCAACAGTCCCTACAACCAGCTGTCGCCTCACCTGGATTTGTGTTCAGGGGGTGGTGCTGGGGGGGGGGGGGGGGGGGGGGGGGCAGGGGAGACAGTCGTTTTCTGGCTGTTCAAACAGTCCCTACAGCCAGCTGTCGCCTCACCTGGATTTGTGTTCAGGGTGTGGTGCTAAGGTGGGGGGGGAGGGGGGAGGGGGAAGACAGCCGTTTTCTGGCTGTTCAACAGTCCCTACAGCCAGCTGTCGCCTCACTGGCTTTGTGTTCAGGGTGTGGTGCTAAGGTGGGGGGTGGGGGTGGGGGAAGGGAGGACAGCCGTTTTTCTGGCTGTTGAAACAGTCGCTACAGCCAGCTGTTGCCTCTCGGTTTTCCGAGTTCCAGAAATC
>JADBJO010001418.1:235927-243427 GCA_016801955.1 Conus betulinus
TTAACTTGGGCGTATCGTTGACTGAGGGAAACGCGTGATTCAGAGAGGACAGGAAGCGGGGGAAGGGGGGGGGGGGGGGGGGTGGAGAGAGAGAGAGAGAGAGAGAGAGAGAGAGAGAGAGAGAGAGATTAAGAGAGGTTGAGAGAGAGAGAGACAAAGAAAGAGGAGAGAGATAGAGAGATAGAGAGAGAGAGAGAGAGAGAGAGAGAGAGAGGAGAGAGAGAGAGAGAGAGAGGAGAGAGAGAGAGAGAGATTCGGATAATTTATTCATTTTAGGTCGTGGCCCTTTATGATGGGGATTGAGTGAACATGGTCAAACATGATATACTGAACAAAATGAAAACGGCGCATAATCAAGAACACGCTATGATCAGAGAGAGAGAGAGAGAGAGAGAGGAGAGAGAGAGAAGAGAGAGAGAGAGAGAAGAGAGGAGAGAGAGACGGAGACAGAGAGAGAGGATATAAAGACAGAGAGAGAGAGGGAGAGAGGAGGGGGGGGGGGGGGGGGACTCAGAGCTAAACAGAAACCTATTCAGTCACGGGAACTATTTCCGACGAATCTTTCAATCTCTGCTTGCTAGATCGAAGATCAAATCGTCAGTGCAATGAAAACACCGAAGGAACGCATGTTGCTGAGTCTTGGGTCTTCAACCACAGGTGACAATAAGACCTGCATGTAAGAAAGGGATAGTGAGACAGATAAAAGAGACAGAGAGAGGTTACAGACAGAAACACTCAGAGGGGACTGACAGACTGGAACCAATGTTTAAAGATTAAACTTTTGTTGTACTGACATTTGACAACAGTGATAATGAAATGAACGAGAATTCTCTCATCTCTCTCTCTCTCTCGCTCTCTCTCTCTCTCTCTCTCTCTCTCTCTCGATTTCGCAGCAGCAAGATGGCGGATGATAAGCAGTGAGAGTGGTTGGCGCTCCAGGGCAAATGGAATGGAATAAATGAAGCGGTTTGGTGCTGTGATAGAGTGTTTATAGAGTTACAGAAATCAGTGCGTGGTGGCGCTTATTAAAGGGTGAAAAACCGCTCAATCTAGCCCTCTATGGTAGATTTGTGTGTCTGGAGCAGCCAGAAGAATCGGAGACTTTTCTGTGGGTCGCAAGGGGAAAGGAAGGAAATGTAAGAAAAAAGAAAAATGGCGGCGGGGTCGACGTGGCGCAGGAGGTGAAGGATTCTGTACTAATCTGGTTTGTGCGTGTTGTTGGGGATTCGCGATAAACGCTTGTGAGTGCCTGCGAGATGACCAGAAAAACCAGCATTCGGCCCTGGAGTCTGCAGCAAAAACTGGCGGAATTGCGGAGAATCGCGATTCAGGCACGCTGACATTACGGACGTCACTGGCAACGACGGAAAAAAATGTGACCGTTAAAGATGAATGGAGGTGAACACACACATACGTATCCCGGTGGCCCAGTAGTAAGTAGCAGTATAGTGTGTTGTTTTTTACTCCGGATTTGTTTTCGCAAAGAAGCATGGTGGACCCCGCACCAGATTAGCTGAACTGGGAGTGGGCCGCATGATGAGTGGAGGGCACTGCCAGACTGACAAAGTCAAGATGTGTTCGGACATTCAGTTCGGCAACAGCGTGACTCCCATGGCGATGTTGCTCCTGACGTTCAACCTAGTCTACCTACGTAGACGGCTGCTATACTAAGTAACGACGTCGAGACCAACCCGGGCCCAGATACAAACGCAGGTCAGAAACGTGAATATAAATGAGAAAATGAACAAGAAAACAGAAGTTAGAACAGAAAACTAGAAACGAAATTTCGATAGTTTAGATACAAAGTTAGACACGAAGATGACACATTTATTCACAGCCATAACAACACTCACAGATTCATTCAAAGCACAGATAGACACTATGAATAAGATTGAACAGAAGCAGACAGATATGGCAGATACACTGAATAAACTAAGCTAAGCAAGTGACTGTCAGTAGCAGAAACAAAACAGGACATACAAGCAAACAAAACGGCGGGTTAGACACATTGGGGCAACACAAGACCATATGTCACGAAGGCTGACCAAAATGGAAGAAGAGCTGGCTGGACAGGATCGAAAGTTATTCACGGAGGAACAATGTGAAGTTCTTTGGAAAAATAAAGGAGGATATCACGGACAGTGGAAAAAAGAGAACTGTGCGAGGAGGTGATTAAAGAAATACTTGACCAACACATGACGGACGGACCGTGGGCGGACGACGCGATCGAACGTGCACATCGGTTGGGGAAACCCGATCCATCCTCACAGAGACCCAGACCCTTGATTGTGCGCTTTCTCAGGTGGGGGGATGCGATGAGGGTACTAAGGAACCACGAGGCAGCGGAGAGAAGTTGAAGAGGGAGGGAATAAGACTATAACACAGGACAGAACAAAAAGGCAAAGCGGAAAGTCAGTTAAGAGATCTAAGATCACAAGGCAAGTCTGGTTATTTTGTGGGGGGGGAAAACTATATGTGAGGGAAGAATACAGGCCACAAACGGGATTGAAGGGACAGTCAACAAGAACGATATGGACAGCACAGAAGACAAGAGCAACACGGATATGAAAATACCTTCCTTCAAAAACAGATGTGTATGAACGGCCAAGGGACACAGAGAGAAGAAGGAAGTGTTGAAAGTGAAAGTATTGGTGGTGCAAGTGGATTCAGAGGTTATGGTGATTGGATGACGAGAGGACGAGGACGTGAGGAATGGGAGGGAAAAGAGAGAGAGAGGTGAACCAGACGGAAACCCCCAGTGAACAATCAAGGGAAAGTAAGCAAAAAAAATAAGCCAAGAAGGGGAAAATGAAGAATGGAGGAAGGAGAGAGAGAGAGAGACAGAAGAAGAGAGACGATACGAATCAGGTATGGATGATGATAAATGGAAAAAAAAAGGAGAGGAAGGAAGAGAATGAAGATGGGGAAGATGAAAAGTGCGGAAGAAGAAAATGAAAGTGAAAGTGAAAGTGATTTCGATGCCACTGCTAAGCAGAATAGACATATCAGTTGAAGAGAGAGAAAGAGGACTAGAGAGGAGGAGGAACAAGAGAGTATGACAGAGAAAGAACAGTATGAAAGAGGAGTGAGTGGAGAAGGGGAAGAATGAGGGGAGAAAGGAGAAAGGATAGAGACTAACCAGTGCAAAAAAGGAGAGAAAATGTAACAAAAAATGAGAGAAAGAGAGAAGAGAGGGTGTATGCGGCCACAAGCAAGGCAGGGAGGGAAAACACACACTAAAAAACACTACGGAGGCAAATGTAGGTCAAAGTTCGGACACAGGTCACGAAAACACCAATAGCATGTGCATACAAGCAATGGTACACACATCATCGGGGGGTGTGAGCATGACAACAGCACGAACCCAACTAGGCAGCATTTGGGACACAACAGAGGTCAGGGTCACACACGGACACGGCGTGTGCGGCAGGGCAAAGATGGGACGAGCGGCACAGAAAATGACAAACACCACGCACGCACGCGAACAAGAAGCACACACTAACACACACTAACAAGAACAGCAACAGGAGGATGCTAGTTCAAAACACAAAGGCACAACGAAGGGAGTGGAAGATATGCATAAAAAAGACGACGATATAAACACCCACATTAGGCAACAAAATCAACAAACACAAGAACAATTCACACATAGAAGAAACCATGCAAACACAAAGCATAATAGGCTCCCAACAACGAAGAACGGAACAAAAACGAACGGTGGGGGGTAAAACTAAAACAAAACAACAGGCTACAGGAAAAAAAAAACAATCAAGACCCCTCAAACAGGAAAATACAAAACTAACAAACAAACAACCTGGTTACACCACGTCTATCAGCGAACACACGTTCCCAAACAACAAGAAAGGACAAGAGAGAGAAGGGTCAGATAAAGAAGACAGCAGCTGAGGGGCGCAGGCCAGGGTCACACACACACAGAAAGGAAGGAGGAATGATACAGGACAGTCTATGGAGAATGTGAGAAGAGTGAAAGGAAAATAGTGGGGAAAACGAAAACAGAGAGTGAGAATGAGAGCATGAGGGGAAACAAGAAAGCTATATTTTGGTTGCTGGAATGTCGAAGGTCTACTTTGAAAAGCTAGCAGATCCAGACTTCTTAGAATATATCACGTCGTTCGACGTGTGTAGTCTAAGTGAAACATTTACATTAGAATCATTCGACTTTGAGATAAAATTTCAAGAATTTTTACACTCACACTGTCCAGCGGCGTAAAAATTTACTAGAATGGGTTAGACCTTCAGGGGGGGTTATCATGTTAATTAAAAAGGAATTGTCTGAATATGTACAGATGATAAACACTGATGTAAAAAAATGTATTATGCATGAAAAAATAACAAATGATTTATTAAAGTGTGAAAAAGAGATACTACTAGTTTCTTGGCATTTATGTACATCCAGTGGATAGTCGTTTTTACTCTGATAAAGATTATTCATGTACTCTAGAACTAATAGAACAGTATATACTTATGCAAATAGAACAAGGAAATGATTGTTACTATATTATTGGAGGAGATTTCAATGCTCGTATAGGAGAATGGGGCTTGAATATCAATGATAACAATGATATTGGTTGCAAATGATGACCAAGACGTATATTCACGAAAATCAAAGGACTTAAATATAAATGGTTTTTGGCAAAAAAAATTAATGGAACTTTGCATAACATTTAATTTGACCCCTTTTTTTAAACGGACTTTGTACCGAGAACTTTGATTGTGGATATACGTTTTTTTTCGGGAAAGGGGGAAATAGTACAATTGACTATTATGTGTGTGTTCTATTGAATTGATTGAAAATGTAAGAATTGTACTATTGATGAAAGAATTGAATCTCACCCACATGCCTATCACTATGGAACTTCAGAGCACATTGCCAGACCCACAAGTAGATAAATCAAAGAATAAGATAGCAAAGAAAATTAGATGGGATCCTACAAAACAACAGGAAATATATTCAGGCTATTGAAACAGAAAGATCCAAGCAATTACTTGAACAGATCACAGAAGAGATAAACATTGATGTAGATACAAGCATAGAGAAATTTAATACACTACTTAAGGAGGCAGGGAAAAAACATGTATAACTACAGGCGCGGGAAAGAAACAATAAACAATATAACATCAAAGGGTTTGGTATGACAAGGAATGTAAAGAGAAAAAAGAAAGAAGCTAGACATGCACTCAGCAGACTGACACATACGAACAAGAGCAAAAAAAACTAAACTCTATATGAAGGAAGAAATGAGGCATATATAATAACAAAAGAACAATATACCAAGAGACAATTAGAGAAAAGAAAAAACAGTATAGAAAAACAAACATATGACACACTCATACAAAAACCAAAAGGATAGTCAGAGATTTTGGAACATTATAAGAAATACTAATAGAAGGAAGACTACACTACCATCAATAACTATCACACAATGGAAGGAACACTTTGAAAGCGTCCTAAATCCTCAGATACCTGAAATACAAAACAATATAGAGAGAGACTACAACAAAACGCAGAGGAAGATGAAGATGAAGATGAAATACAAACACAAGAGCTAGATGAAGAGATATAACCAACAACGAAGTAAGCCTAGCAATAAGAAAATTGAAAAAGGGCAAATCACCTGGTATAGATGAAAATACCACCCGAATTTTAAAGACAATAGAACAAAACATAACTCCATTCCTGACAAAATTATTTAATAAGTTATACCAAGATAGTTATTTCCCCAGGGAATGGACAAAATCTGTTTATAGTACCTTTGTTCAAGAAAGGTAACAAAACAAACCCAGGAAATTACAGAGGAATCCCTACTATGCATTATAAGTAAAAATATATTTACAGCCATAATAAACAGAAGATTATATTACAACTGGCAGCAGAGGAAGAAAATAAAATAAGTAGAGAGAACAAGCAGGATTCAGAAAAAATTACTCAACCATAGACCACATTTTTCACACTTGTATCAATGATTAGTAACTGCCTGCATGGTAGAAGAAGAAGTAAACTATATGTTGCTTTTATCGATTATCAAAAAGCGTTTGATACAGTAAACAGAGATGAATTATGGAAAATATTAAAGAAACACAAAATTTCGACTAAAATGCTAAATATGTTGAAAGGTATATATAGAACAGTACAAGCATGTGTGTGAGACATGGGACAGAATTAACAGAATTTTTTTGACTGCCCACTCGGAGTGAAACAGGGATGCCTATTATTATCTCCCTTGATTTTCTCCTTACTAATAGCAGAAGTAGCTGAGAAGGTAACAAGAGGAGAGGAAGACATGGATATCAATTTTTACCAGGAACCCGAGGAATTATTTCTTATTGCTATTTGCGGATGATATAGCACTAATATCACAGACACCAGCTGGGACTACAGAACCAAATAAAAAACCTGCAAGAAACTTCTGATCACATAGGGGTTAACAGTGAATCTGCAAAAAACAAAAATCATGGTATTTAGAAAAGGAGGATACCTAGGCAAACTGGAAAAATGGTATTATAAAAGGAAAAGAAATTGAAGTTGTTTAACAGCTATAAATACCTAGGTTATACATTAACAAACTAAACTTTCTGTCGATATCTCACTCTCAGAATATGCAGGCAGAGCGCGAAAGGAAAGATGATAGAGATAATGAAAACTATGTATAGCTTAGGGCATATAGACATGAAAAATCTATTTTCAAACTTTTCGATTCACAGGTTAAACCATTACTTCTATATGCAGCAGAAGTATGGGGACTAATTAACTATTCAACAGCGGAAAAATGTACATTTACTCGCAAGCAAAAAAAATACCTAGGGGTAGGAATGAAAACACCAAACTATTTAGTATATGGAGAGTTAGGTAGATACCCGATATACATAGATAGTACAATAAAGACAATTAGATATTGGCTAAGACTGGTAAAAATGACACCGGATAGGATAC
This sequence comes from Conus betulinus, assembly GCA_016801955.1. Lineage (NCBI taxonomy): Eukaryota > Metazoa > Mollusca > Gastropoda > Neogastropoda > Conidae > Conus > Conus betulinus. Next base: position 242,880 of record JADBJO010001418.1, read on the forward strand.
CGAGGCAGCATATGAGAGGGAAAAAAACAGAAGTAAACAAACCACAAAACGGGCTCTAGGAATAAAAAGATGCTTAGACAGTTATGGATTTTCAGAAGTATGGAACAATGAGGGGCACGTAATGAACACATTGTTCATTAATGAGTTAAAGCAAAGAATGATAGATTGTTTTTAAAACAAACATGGCATGACAAAATTACAAACAGCGAGCGAACGATTTAAGACATATTATTTCGTTTTTAAAAAACCATACACCCAAACAGAAGAATACTTACACATAATCACTATAGCAGCAAAGTTCAGAAGAGCATTGACAAGAATGAGGCTAGGAATAAATGAATTGCATACTAACAAGAAGTATATAGACAATTTAGTTATCACAACATGCCCCTTCTGTCCAGTTGAAAGAAACAGAAATACATTTCCTAACAATCTGTCCAAACTACAGACAATTAAGAGAGAAATACATATCTAAACATTTTTAGAAACTTGAATACAATTAGACTAGAAAATTTATTACAAAATGATAACATAGATATCACACGCGA
>JADBJO010001418.1:250927-253427 GCA_016801955.1 Conus betulinus
TGTGTGTGTGTGTGTGTGTGTGTGTGTGTGTGTGTGTGTGTGTGACTCGCTCGCTCGCTGGCTCGCTCGCTCTAATTCGATTTGTTCCTCAGCTAAAACTCTCAGACTCGTAACGGGTGAGAGACATGCGTGACGCACGACCGTTGTTCATGCGCCATTCTAGATAACCGCATGCCGTCTTCGGGGATGGCGTTTAAAACACGACACCACAGTGCGTCTCTTTTCATTGTTATGTGTCTTCCATTTCACCGACACACGATCGTTTTCTCTGGCCTGAAAGGTGAAAAAGGATTCGACGTGACGTGGAAGAATTTTCGTGTGCTTTTTTTTCCCATGGAACCTCGGATGCAAATCCCATCATCTGAAGGACTGGTGAAAGGAAGGGAACTCCGTCATCCAAATGGTATTCACACCACAGTCTGAACGGATTGCGGCCTTTGTAAGTGTGGCGTCTTCCTTGTCTTCTTCAATTTGTGTGATCTCTGCCACAACATTGTACAGGCTCGATTCTTTGTGAAAGTGCTATCTTCTCGTGGCATGTTCTGTTTGTAATCTCTCTGTCACACCACAATCTGCACAGACCTCACCTTGTTTAAGAGTGCCACGTTCCCGGTCTTGTTCAATTTTCAGTCTCTGTCGCAGATTGTACAGACTCCATCCTTTGCTGGAATGTTATTTTCCCTTGCCTTGGCCAATTTGTAATCTCTGTCGCAATCTCCACAGTTCTATTCTTCGTAAGAGTACCATGTTCCCTTGCCTTGGCCAATTTGTAATCTCTGTGGCAGTCTGTGCAGACACTGTCCTATGTAAGAGTGCCATCTCCTCTTGCCTCGTTCCATTTGTAATCTCTGTCACAAACTCTGCAGACTCTATCCTATGTAGAAGTGCCGTCTTCCTTCGTCTTGTTCAGTGTGTAGGGTGTTACAGTCTGAATCGATTCTTTGCTTTTAGGAGCGCAATCTTCTCTCAGCAAGCTCAATGTGAAATCGCCGTCAGCTGTGTAGATTCTTTTTTTTGTAGGAGGGTTATCTACCCTTGCATCGTTCAGTCTGTGACAAAACAGAGCACTTTACTTTTAGGGAACGATATGTACCTTCTCTTGGCTGGTTCATTTTGTTACCAAAAACGCACTTTACATTGAAGGAACGCTATCTTCTCTTGCCCAGTTCAGTTTGCTACTTACAACGCACTTTACATGAAAGGAACGCTATATCTTCTTTTGCCCAGTTCAGTTTGTTACCAATAGTCCGCTTTACTTTGAAGGAACGCTATCTTCTCTTTGCCTAGTTCAGTTTGTTACCAATAGCCCGCTTTACATTGAAGGAACGCTATCTTCTCTTGCCCAGTTCAGGTTTGTTACCAACAAACTGAGTTCAGTTTGGTGGTCCGCAACCACTGCATTAGAAATATGAATAGGGGAATCAAAAACGGCAGACGAGATCTCGCGGACTAAAATGTAATCATGAAAACAATAACGGGTGCTTAATCAAGGTGATATCTTCAGTACTGTATGAAACTTCTTTCGGCTTTACATGAAGTATTGGAGAAGAAAACACACACACACGCACACACACACACACACACACACACACAAAACACGCACGCACACACAACACAAGCACACGCACACGCACACACACACGCGCGCGCGCGCGCGCACACACGCACACACACACACGCACACACACACACACACGCACGCACGCACGCACGCACGCACGCACGCGCGCGCGCGCGCGCGCGCCGCGCGCGCACACACGCGCGCGTCACATACACATCCAAACAAAAAACAATCATATTAGATGTTGTGGACAGTTTATCAGGAATAACACAGGACAGCAAGGGCTTTGCCTGTTGATGCAGAACAGAGATTCCTGAGAAAAAAAAAGGCATACACATCACGTTGCCATCCACTGGATATATGTCTCAGAGTTCGGAAATTGAGGAATGTTGAATTAGTCCTTTGAGATTTTCTTCGATGAAGGTTGTAACGACAATTCTTGGTTTTGAGTCCGTCCAAAAAAGTACTCAAAAAATACAGGACTCTACCATTTCCCACTGGGAAATCCAGTCAACATTTCATGCAAACAGATTGAAATATGCTCTTCAGGAAGAAAACAAATAGGAAGCTCGACAGTACAGGACAAAAATAGAAGAAAGTCATCTTCGACATTACAGATCAAGAGCCAGATCGGACTAGATTCTTCTTCTTCTTCTTCTTCTTCTTCTTCTTCTTCTTCTTCTTTTCTTCTTCTTCTCCTCCTCCCTCCTCCTCCTCCTCCTCCTCCTCCTCCTCCTCCTCTCCCCCCTCCTCCTCCTTCTTCTTCCTTCTTTTTTCTTCTTCTCCTTCTTCTTCACGCACGCACGCACGCAAGCACACACACACACACACACACACACACACACACACACACACACACACACACACACACACACACACACACACACACCACACACACACAACTTTGTACACACTACACATCAGTAACAGACACCATGA
>JADBJO010001418.1:258427-260927 GCA_016801955.1 Conus betulinus
TATGACCTGACAGACAATGACATGGAGAAATACATGGAGACCTCACACGGCAGCCCCGCTGTTTGAAAGCTGAGACCCAGGAGAGAGCTGAGAGAGAGAGAGAGAGAGATGAGAGAGAGAAGAGAGAGAGACGAGAGGGAGGAGGAGGAGAGGAGGAGAGAAATAGAGGGGGGGGGGGGGAAGTACTAAAATGAAAACTGGTGACCATACCGAGTGGTGAGATGGACATTGGAGTCCCAGTTTTGAACTGAGAGAGGTGAGAGAACGATAGAAAGCGGAGAGAAGAGAGAGGTGGATAGACAGACAAGCCAGACACCGACAGACAAACATAGAGATAGACGGACACACTCACACACACACACAGCAGGACCACAAGCACAGTGGACACCACACACACACACATACACAAGTGATAGAGAAAGGAGCGGATTGTGTGTTGTAGTGTGTTGTGTGTGATGTGTTGTGTGTGTGTGTGTGTGGTGTGTGTTTGACACAGACAGACGCTGAAACAGGGACATGTCGCCCAGCTTGAATTTTGTTTGGACCGTAGGAGTAGTTTGATCTCACAGAAGGAAGAAGCGTCAAGCAAGCAGGAGACACACGCGTCAAAAAAAAACAAAAAAAAAAACAACCACTCGCAGTGTCTCTTGCACCCAACCCACCTGTGATCTTACAGAGAATGTTTGGATGAAAGTTGGGAGGCCCAGCCAGATGTGATACGGGGAGGAGGGAGGGAAGGGGATGGTGGAGGGAAGAGGGGAGATGGGGGGGGGGGGGGGGGGGGGGGAGGGTTGGGGGGGGGGGGGGGCGGGGGACTGGGGGGGGGGGGGGGACGGGGGGGGGAGGGGGGGGGGGGGGGGGTGAGGGGGGGGGGGGGGGGGGATGGGTGGGGGGTGGGGGGGGGGACGGGGAGGGGGGGGGGGGGGGGGGGGGGGGGGGGGTGGGGGGGGGAGGGGGGGACAGTGGGGGGGGAGACGGACACACACACACACACACCACACACACACACACACACAACACACAAACACGACACAACCAGGGGAGAGGGGAGAGGGGGGGAGAGAGAGAGAGTATGTGTGTGTGGGGGGGTGTGTGTGACCAGACAGAACGATGAAATGGGACTGATGTCAGCCCAGCTTTGAATTCTGGTGTGGGAGCCGTAGCCGTAGTTGGTCTCCACAGAACTCGTAGGCGTCACAAGGTCATGACACACGCGTCAAAAAAAAAAACAAAAAAAAAAAAAACCCCCAAAAACGATTGTCTCGTGGGGAACACCCAGCCATGTGATCTGAACTGTTTGCTGAAAGGTGGGGGGGGGGGGGGGGGGGGGGGATGTTGGGGGGGGGGGGGGGGGGAGAGAGGGACAGGACGGGGGAAGCGGGGAATTATCCAAGGAAACGAGGAACGAGGACGTTGCACAAGTCCTATATGAAGTGCCCCTCCCAGACACACGCACTCGTACATGCATACATTGTCTCTTCTTCTTCTTCTTCTTCTTCTTCTTCTTCTTCTTCTTCTTCTTCTCTTCTCTTCTTCTTCTTCCCAGATGCCTATTTCATTTCTCAGCTTTGATCATGCTTTTTCATGCTGGAAACGAATTCTGTATTTGATGCTTTATCTAAACCACTTGTCCAGTGTCACGTCCTTTCGCCATTTTCTTCCATTTTGTCCAAAGCAGTAGATGCAGCAGTGTGAATGTGTGTCAGCACACCACACATTAGTACAGTGATAAACCCAGACGCTGTGTACCACACGTTAAGATGTCATAATCAGCAGGGGGATGCCCATCGATAATGAAACGCACGGATGGTGTATGGTGAGCGAGCATGTTTTTTAAACAAAGCGAGAGAAAAAAAAGAAGAAAAACAAAAGCGGGAAAAAATAAGAGGATGGAGGCCCTACTAAAAAAAAAAAATTAAAAAAAAAACAGAAAAAAGGAAAAAAGAAACAAAGAAATACAAGAAAAAATGGGAAAGAATGGAAGTTGAAGGACAAAGGACAAACCCCCCCCCCAAACAAAAAAACCCCCCCCCCAGAAAGGACCAAACCCAAACCCCACCCCCCCCCCCCCCCCCCCCCCGGAAAAAAAAGAAAAAGAAAAAGTGCCCCTTGAAACAATTTTCCCAACCTGGAGGTTATTTCTTTGTCCGTGTCTTTTGGACTGTAGGCCAGTTATTTATTTAAAAAAAAAAAAAAGAAAAGAAAAATAAGAAACAGAAAAAAGAATCGATTTTAATCGGACTTTTTTTTTTGAGGGGGGTGGGGGGGGGTTTGGACAGAGGGGAGTTATTTACTCTTTTTCCCCCTCACAATGAAAGTTCTGTTTCCACGCGAAACATATTCTGCATCCAGTATACCACAAAACATCCATATATTTTACGTAAAACGCATCAAATCATACGAAAGTGTCCTTACGTTTACTTTGTGACGAACTAAACTTATTGGCATGAATATCAACTTTGATAGCGTTTTATATTGAAAATCAGTCACGCGGGATACG
>JADBJO010001418.1:265927-268427 GCA_016801955.1 Conus betulinus
ACGTTTGCCTTACCACATATGCATTTTGTTCCTGCACTATATTTCGTTCTGAATGCGTCGAGTTTCAGTCTATAAAATACTGAAACAAAGTTCCTGTACTGATACATATCACGAACCTGCAGGTGTTCAATGCCTTCAACCTCATCAAAGCTAAGAACATGGCTGTTTTGAGCATTAACCCACAAATAAGGGATGTTCTGGTTTTTTTCTAAAAAAAATTCCCAAGCCACATGTTTTAAAACTGATGATGACTCTTGTAAAGTCAAGGGCACAGAAAGTGACTGTGCACTCATTTCAGTTTTAGCTCCCTTTTTAGCAGATCTGTCAGCGAATTCATTGCCCCAAATTCCACAGTGTGAAGGAACCCAAAAAAGTCAAATCGGTCCCCCTTTGCACATCAAAATATGAATTAAATAACATATTTTCCTTTAAAATAAAGTTTTCAGAATTAGAACTGAAAAACTTGATAGATTGTAGTACTGACATTGAGTCGACACATAACAATACTTGCGAGATCGATTGCGGTAAATCGATTAAATATGTTAAAAGCCATTAGTATATAGCTATCATTTCGGCAACTAAAATAGATCGATTTTTGCCTATCGAATATGCTTTTATCTACTTTAAGTGATGGAATAACAAAAGCAGATCCAGCGTCTTTGTTCTTTGTCAATGATCCTTCAGTATATACCCTTGAGATGGTTAGGATACTTGCTTTGCATATGCATCTTTGCTGAATATGACAAGATATGCGGATGATCAGCTTTTTTAGCATCAGTGTGATTAAGGTCAAATTTTTTGCCCTGTTTCTTTCCCAGCTTGGGATTGATCAGTGTGAGAAATCTTTGCCAAAGAGTCGGGGGTCAAATCAGTTTTCTGCAACAAATGGGCAGAGTACGAGCCAATAGTTGACAAGCAGGAAATGTTTTTTTTTTTGCTCGTTTGGGGTAATCAGTAGATGGATGTAAAGAGATTTCTGTTTCATTTAAACCTTTCATAGCTGTACATTTCATAACATATTTTGCCAAAGTGAGTGTTCTGTATTCGTTTAAAGGCAAAACATCAATTTCTGAATATGTCCCTACTGTAGAAGCATGTACAGGGATTCCTAAGCATAATTTAAAAGCCTTGCTATCAAACACTTTGCTTTTTTTTTTGCAACAAATATTTAGGAGCACAAAAGAAAGCTTCTTGAGCATACGATAGCTTAGAACGAACGAGTAATATTGCCAGATGTTTCAATGTTTTTACATCCTGGCACCAGCTTTGCTTGCTTAAGATTTTCAAAAAAAATTAAGCTTTTCCTTGCCTGGTTTAAGAGATAATCAATGTGAACTTTCCATGTCAATTTAGATGTGAAGTAAACGCCCTAAGAATTTTACTGAGTGTACATACTGAAGTGTTATTCCATCAAGTCTAAAAGACGGCAGATCAACAGGATCATCACCATTATTAAATAACACTATATACGTTTTTTTCATGGGAAAGTTTCAGTCCATTTTCAAACAATACTTACTAAGATTATTTAGCTCTGCCTGATACATTTTTTGTAATAGTTGATTGATCTTTTTGGGCGTGATTTTTCTTAGACTAGCATTTATCCACATACACAGAACATCAGCATACTGCACAACGGTAGCGTTTTTTTTAGTTACGTGCTTTGGGAGATCATGTAACAAAATATCAAATAACATTGGAGCAATTACGGAACCTTGGGGAATGCCCATTTCTAACGATTTAAAATTTGAATATGTTTTTTCTACCCTGACTTGCAAACTTCTTTCTGATAAAAATTCTCTAATGTAGTTATAAAAAATTACCAGATATGCCAATTTTCTTCAGTTTATAAAGCAATCTAGCATGCCACACGCTATCAAAGGCTTTTTTAACATGAAAAAATGTTGCCAGAATACTCTTTCGCCTAGCAAATTGATGCTTAATTTGTGTTGTTGATTTTACAATGTGGTCAATTGTTGATCTTCATTTTCTGAAGCCTGCTTGATTAATAGGTATTATTTCATTTTTATCACAAAAATAGATAAGCCGATTTAGTATAATTCTTTCCATAAGTTTTCCTACATGAGACGTCAGAGAGCTACAGGCCGCTGTGTGTGTGTGTGTGTGTGTGTGTGTGTGTGTGTGTGTGTGTGTGTGTGTGTGTGTGTGTGTGTGTGCGAGCGCGCGCGCGCGCGTGTGTGTGTGTGTGTGTGTTTTGTCTTTCTGTCTGTCTGTGTGTGTGTCTCTATGCCCTGCTCTCTGTGTCTGTCTGCTGTCTGCCTGAGGTCTATCTGTCTATCTCTGTCTCTCTGCCTCTGTCTCTGTCTGTCTGTCTGTCTGTCTGTCTGTCTGTCGCTCTCTGTAAACGGATTTGTATAATGAATACCGTTTGCTTATCTTTGTTTCACTTTTTTTTTTCTTTTCTTTCTTCATTCTTCCCCGAGTCAGTGACAGACCTGACGTCACAACATGTTGATCTAATCTTCTTTGGGACGAATTGGAT
>JADBJO010001418.1:278427-325927 GCA_016801955.1 Conus betulinus
AGAGGTTGAGTGGTGTGTGTGTGTGTGTGTGTGTGTGTGTGTGTGTGTGTGTGTGTGTGTGTGTAACAGTGTATTTGTGTGTCCGTGTAAATGTGTGTGTATGCCCGCGAGAGACGGTGTGTGTGTGTGTGTGTGTGTGTGTGTGTGTGTGTGTGTGTGTGTGTGTGTGTGTGTGTGTGTGTGTGTGTGTGTGTGTGTGTGTGTGTGTGTGTGTGCACGCCTGCCTGAGCGAGCGAGCTGATGTCTATATGTATATGCACGCGCGTGTGTGTGTTGTGTGTGTGTGTGTGTGTGTGTGTGTGTGTGTGTGTGTGTGTGTGTGTACGTTTGTGATTGCACTTGCACATGTGCGCGCACATCGGCGCCTGAGAGAGAGAGAGAGAGAGAGAGAGAGAGAGAGAGAGAGAGAGAGAGAGAGAGAGTGTGTGTGTGTGTGTGTGTGTGTGTGTGTGTGTGTGTGTGTGTGTGTGTGTGAACACGCGCGCACGCTACCGAGCCCACACGCGTGTTCAAATGCAGCAGATAGTGTTCATCAGTCCAGGCAAAATGTAGCATTGGCTCCCTGTGAGAAGCTATAGTCTCCAGAGAATTCACACATAAGGCGCATATTCCCCAAAGCAGCTTTTATGCACACGAACATAGGCACAAGGAACAAGGAATGTAAATAGTTCTCACTCCCGAGAGAGAGAGAAAACAAGTGATCCAGTCCCTGTAAGCACTGTCTAACCAAGAGCCAAAACGAAATGGTTTTACCTCACTTAGAGCGTTGGTGTTGAATTTGGGCGTACGTAGGTATGTATAATGCAATTAGGCCTAGATAAAATAATAATAATAATTTAAAAAAAAAAAAACAAACAAACAAAAAAAAAAAAAAAAAAAAAAAAAAAAAAAAAAAAAAAAAAAAAAAACATAACTGAATTCAAAAAAACAAAAGAAACACTAAATAAGCAACTACCACCAAGATGGGGAAAAACACATAGACGTTAAAGTAAATGTCCAATTGGGCTCTTAATCAGTCCTTGAACAACTTCCAAAATATTTGATTCGTTGGAGATGACGTCTTCAAAAGCTGATATCGACGGTTCAGTGTTCAACAACCAAGCAGGTAAGTAGGGTTTCATTCTATCGCACAAAAAAAAAAAGTAGATGGAACGGAGTGATTTGCTGGCCACAAATACAAGTCACGTGTTTACAGAATTTGGTTTTAAAGGCATCAAGCCTCAATCTAAAAATCAAACTTTTTAAAATCCGCTCTTGGTAGAGATTCTTGATACCTGTTTTATTGTCTGATATCTTGTTAAATAATATCCCCTTTTTGTTTCTGGTGCCTTTTCGTTTATTTGAAATAGAGTTCCAGATACGTCTTTTAAAAGACTATAACTCTCATGTAAGGATAAAGGAATGCATACCTTTGTTAAATCAGTCTCAGTGATAGCAGCTTTTTTGGCTAATTGGTCTACCCTTTCATTCGCAGATAATCCACAGTGTGATGGAACCCAACAAAAATCGACGTAGGAACCACGTAAATGCAAAAAAAAAAAATGAATTAAGTGGTAGACTTCTAATATGAGTTCTGCTCTCACACTTGTATTTGAAAATTTTAGAGCTTGCAGGACTGATTTTGAATCAACGCAAAGTAGTATTTGAAATGCAGGAAACTGAAAATCAAGAAGAAAGTTTAATGCCATAATAATGGCAACAAGTTCCGCAGTAAATATGGAAATATTTACCAAGGTGGTGGTAACCTTTCTCTATTTTTAAGGATGGAATTATGAATGCTGAACCAGACAAATGATTGTCTAGTACAGAACCATCTGTATAAATTTTAAGATGATTTATATAAGTTTCATTTATATGTGACTTAACATACGTTGGCAGCAAGGGTCCATCACTTTTTTTTAAAACTTGTATGGTCTATGTCATAATTTGCTCTACTAAGTTCCCATTCCGGGATAGTGCTAAAAGACACCCGAGGAGCTACGTTTTCAGGTGCAGTGCCTGCTTTTGTAAATAAGTCAGATGTGTATGAGGCTATCGATTTTTAGAGAATCGATTTTTGTGCCCGTTTAGGAAAATTTATTTCTGATTTTAATTCAGTTTCACTGGTATTAAGATTTTGTAGTGTATGACTTCTTAAAATATATTTTGCACATGCAAGTTTCATATTTTCTTCAAAAGGCAATATTCCGATCTCCATATAAGTTCTTAAAGTTGATGCATGAACCGGACGCCAAGAGCTATCTTGTAAGCTTTACTATCAATACTCTGCAACTTTTTAATTAAACATTTTGGGGCTGAAAAAAATGTCTCCTGGGCATAGGATAATTTTGATCGTACAAGCGCAGTAGCTAAATGTGTTAATACTTTACTGTCTTTACCCCATGACTGTTGACTCACCATTTTCAAAAAATTTAAAGTTTTCTTAGCTTTTGTTAGAATAGTTTGTATGTGTGATAATTCCAGCTCAATTTAGAAGTTAAATTTACTCCTAAAAATTTTACGACTTTTTATATATTCAAGGCACAATCCATCTATTTGAAATGAAGGCAGAGGATTAGGATCATAACCAGTATTGAACAGAACCATATGCGATTTTTCAGCTGAAAGGGCCAATCCATTTTCAGTCATGTACCTACTAATTTATCTAGTTCATTTTTGATATATCTTTTTGATATAGTTGATTGATCTAACTGGTGTGTGACGTTTTAAAGTAACTTTCATCCATATACAGATATCATCCGCATATTGCACTAGTTCAACATTTTTTGATAATGATTTAGGAAGATCATGGATCAAAATATTGAACAGATAGGAGCTATCACAGCTCCTTGCGGGATTCCCATCTGGATATGTCTTTCATTAGAATATACATTTCCTACCTTCGTCTGTATTTCTATCACTTAAAAAGGTTTTTTAAGTAATTGTACATACACCCCGAGAGACCTATTAACTTCAATTTGTTCAGAAGTTTTGAGTGCAGACTTGGTCATATGCCTTTCTAATATCAAAAAACGTGGCAAGTACATTTTTCCTACGTGCGAATTGATGTTTTACCTGTGTTGTAATTTTTACAAGATGGTCAACTGTAGATCTACCCTTTCTAAAGCCAGCCTGTTGTATTGGTATTATACAATTTTTTTCACAATAATGTTCAAGTCTTTTTAGAATAATCTTTTCCATAAGTTTTCCCACGTGTGAAGTGAGAGCAATTGGCCTGTAGTTGTTCTTGTCTGATTTTGACTTGCCCTCTTTAGGGATAGGGGTTACAATCGATTTTTTCCACAAAGATGGTTGAAGCCCTTCAGACCAACATTTCTGAAAAAAAATAAGTTCAGAAACATTGTGAAATTAACTGGCAAATGCTTTATCATTTCATTGGAAATCGCATCTGGTCCCACTGATTTCTTTTCGAACCAATAGAGAAAATTGCATCCTTTACTTCTTGAAATGTAAGGGGAGCGTTTGTGTAGTGACTGTTAATGGGACTTTTTTCATGCGTTTCCTTATCCCTCCATTTTCTCTCTGAATATCTTTTGTTTTTTTTGTCTGTCAGGCCCTCCTGTTGCTATTTTTTGCAAAAATATTTGCAAATGCTTCAGCCTTTTCAAATTTTGATGGAAACTCATTATTTTCTAATGTTATGGGATATTCAGGAAGACTGATTCCATTTTTTATGTCTTTCAATTTTTTCCATGTTTTCTGAAGATCTTTGTGGTCATGTACTTCACTTTCACAGAAATTGACCAATATTGCTCCTTGACCTTTTCGATTACTCTGTTACTATGATTTTTTGCTCTGTTCTTTTCAGCAATTTTGTCAGGATCTTTCTTATCTTTTAAATATATTTTATAGGCCTGCATCTTTTTTTCTCTTGCTTCTTCACAAGTAGCATTCCACCATACATTGCCTGCATATTTGTTTGATGCGTCAGTATTGCACCTTGGTATTGATAGATCAGCTGCATGTAAAACAATATCAACAAAATTCGCGTAGCTTGCGTCAATGTTATCAGACAATATCTCTTCACAATGTAAGTAGAGAGTATGTTTTTTCAAATTTATCCCAAACAGCTTTATTATAATTATATTTTGGGATCTTATCTTTATCGCAGTTTTGAACAGATTGTTTACCCTTAATGGTAATAATTATTGGCAAATGATCACTACCAAGAGGATCTTTGAAAGGTAGACCACTCACAGCTGGAGCTATAGCAGGAGATATAAGTGTTAAATCAATTGCTGTTGCTCGATGGTGTGAAATATCAGGTATTCTTGTTACACTGCCATCATTTAACAGACTCAGTGAAGAGTCTACTATATTTCAACAAAAAACGATTGTGTGTTACTCTTTCGCATTCATTATCCCAAAACGGGGCATGTGAGTTAAAATCACCTGCTATTAACCATTTTTCATGCTGGTTCGGTATAGCGCGAAGCCATTCTGTGTTTTCATTGTCAGGACCTTTTGGCAAATAAATGGAAACAACGTTTAATGTAAGTACTTCGTTGAGCTTCAGTTTTGCTGCACATGCATTAATGGTTTTAATATTCTTTGAAATGGGTGGCTCTATTTCAAAATATTCAACCTTTTCTTTGGATATATAGTGCAGTAGTAACCCTCCCTGTTTCGTTGCTAGTTTGGAATATTGGAGGGTAATAGAAGTTTCGTAATTTTGGAATTTTTTGTTCAGTTACATTTAAAGACTGTAATGTTAACACTTGATACGTATGATCTGAGAGATGTTGAATCAGTTCGTGAATATTTGTTGATATTGATCTGCAGTTCCATTGCAATATTTTCAATTCGAATGTTTCGTCATGCTGTCTGAGAATGAAAAATGTATTGTTCTAAATAGAAAAAAAAAAAAAAAAACTTTTTATAATATTTAAAACAGTAAATAACGAAGATAACAAACTGTGTCAATTAGCTAACTAATATAATGGTATTCGCAGTAATAAAAAAGAATTGATTTATGGGATTGATGTTCTTATGATAATGAGGTTAATTACAAAGTGATGAGATTACAAGATGGCACCTTGTTCAAAACAAAACTAACAGTCAAGAAGGTGCTGGTATTTTGCAATTATTCCACCCTCTCTCAGAGAGAAATCCCCAGAAAATGGATCAACAATCACTCAACACAGCAAATCTGTTCATCCATGGATTGGGAGCGTACAACAGGTCGTCGTAGTACACAGGGAACGGTCTGGGTGGGTGGGTGGTGCTGGAACCTGGCTGCTTTCTTGGGCTTCCTCCAGAACAGGTCTCTCACGTGGCGCCCGATGTTAGCTGCCATGCGCGTGTGCATGTGTCTACAGTAAACTTGAACTATTTTTCTCATCGGGAACTCGGAAATGCTAGCATAAACAAACTTAGAATAAGTATTGGTAAGAGCTGTTCGGCCATTCCCTGCACGAAGATGTCACCAAATGGTGGACACAGTACATAGATATCGCATGTATTATTTGCCACAGTCTCCACCAGCCCTGTCTCCAGAGGAGTTTTCATCCAGGGCAGCAAAAAAGCGACTCCTAACTAGAATAAACAAACGGTTCTGTTCAAACACACAGCTCAACGCTTTCTACTGTTGGATATGAAGCATCTATTGTCTACACTTTTTTTTGTTTGTTTATCCCGTTGTCTTCTCACCTCGTCTTCTCTTCATCTCTCCCAGAACCACCCCCCCCCCTTCCCCCCGCCGCTCCTTTTTAAATCCGTGTTAAGCCATTTTCCAAGTGGGAGAGGACTGATTTACCTGCATTTGTTGTGTTTGTTTGCTTGTTTTCTCACCCATTATCTGCTTATTTTTTGTTTTGTTTGTTTGTTGTTTCTTTCTTTCTTTCTTTCTTTGTCTGATTCTTCTTGTCCTTTCGTGACAGAGACCAAGAGGCAGGTCATAAAACAGGTCCATTGACAGGTCGTACAACAGGTCCATTGACAGGTCATACAACAGATCCATTGGCAGGTCATACAACAGGCACATTGACAGGTCATGCAGCAAACAGATCCATTGACATACCGTACAACAAGTCCATTGATAGGTCATACAATAAGTCCATTGACAGGTCATACAACAGGTCCATTGACAGGTCGTACAACAGGTCCATTGACAGACCATACAATAAGTCCATTGACAGGTCATACAACAGGTCCATTGACAGGCCATACAACAGGTCCATTGACAGGCCATACAACAGGTCCATTGACAGACCATACAATAAGTCCATTGACAGGTCCATTGACAGGCCATACAACAGGTCCATTGACAGGCCATACAAGAAGTCCATTGACAGGCCATACAGCAGGTCCATTGACAGGCCATACAACAGGTCCATTGACAGGCCATACAACAGGTCCATTGACAGGCCATACAACAGGTCCATTGACAGGCTATACAACAGGTCCATTGACAGGCCATACAACAGGAAGCTGGATTCGTTTGTCCTCGCCATGCCTCACCCTGTTCCCTGATTGTCAGTTCTGTCCTGCCCGGCTGTATACTGTCCTGTCCTGTCCTGTCCTGTCCTGTCCTGCCGTGCCGTGCCGGGCTATATCCTGTCCTGTCCTGTCTTGCCAGGCTATATCCTGTCCTGTCCTGTCCTGTCCTGTCCTGTCCTGTCGTGCCGGGCTGTATCCTGTCCTGTCCTACCCGGCTGTATCCTGTCCTGTCCTGCCGGACTGTATCCTGTCCTATCCTGCCGGGCTGTCTCCTGTCCTGTGCTGCTCCTGGGCTGTATCCTGTCCTGTCCTGCCGGGCTGTATCCTGTCCTTCCTGCCGGGCTGTATAATGTCCTGTCCTGCCGGGCTGTCTCCTGTCCTGTCCTGCCAGGCTGTATCCTGCCCTGTCCTGCCGGGCTGTATCCTGTCCTTCCTGCCGGGCTGTATAATGTCCTGTCCTGCCGGGCTTGTCCTGTCCTGTCCCGCTGGGTTTATCCTGCCCTGTCCTACCGGGATGTACCCTGTCCTATCGGGCTGTATCCCGTCCTGTCCTGCTGGGCTGTATCCTGTCCTGTCCTGCTGGGCTGTATCCTGTCCTGTCCTACCGGTCTGTATCCTGTCCTGTCCTACCGGGCTGTATCGTGTCCTGTCCTGCCGGGCTGTATCCCGTCCTGTCCTGCCGGGCTGTATCCTGCCCTGTCCTGCTGGGCTGTATCCTCACCTGGTCTGTCCTGACCTACCGGACTGTATCCTGTCTGGGACTGTCCTGTCCTACCGGGCTGTATCGTGTCCTGTCCTGCCGGGCTGTATCCTACCCTGTCCTGCTGGGCTGTATCCTCACCTGGTCTGTCCTGTCCTACCGGACTGTATCCTGTCTGGACTGTCCTGTCTTGACGGGCTGTATCCTGTGTCCTGTCCTGTCCTGTCCTGTCCTACCGGGCTGTATTCTGTCCTGTCCTACCGGGCTGTATTCTGTCCTATCCTACCGGGCTGTATCTTTCTCTTGTCCTGCCGGGTTGTCCCTGTCCCCGGGCTGTATCCTGTCCTGGTCTGTCCTGTCCTGCCGGGTTGTGTCCTGTCCTGTCCTACCAGGCTGTATCCTGTCTTGGGTCTGTCCTGTCCTGCTGGGTTGTATCCTGTCCTGTCCTACCGGGCTGTATCTTGTCCTCTGTCTGTCCTGTCCTGCCGGGCGTATCCTCTCATGGGCTGTCCTGTCCTGCCGGGCTGTATCCTGTCCTGGTCTGTCCTGTCCCTCCGGGCTGTATCCTGTCCTGGTCTGTCCTGTCCTGCCAGGCTGTATCTTCTCCTGACCTGTCGTGCCCTGTTGTGTGCTATCCTGTCCTGCACTGTTGTTCTCTGTTATGGTTTTGATCTTTCTTATGCTTAATCCAGTCCTATAGTGTTGCGCCCTGTTGTGTTCTATCCTGTCCTGCACTGTTAATCTCTGTTATGCTTTGCTCTGTGTGTTATACTCTATCCCGTCCTATACTGTGGTTCCTTGTTGTGTGCTGTATCCTATCCTATTCTGTCCGGTCCTGCTTGTCTCTATCAATGTCCTGAGCGCTGTCCCGTTCTCACCTGCCTCTTTTTTCTGACATACCATGTCCTGTCTTGCTGATGTCCTGTCCTACTTTGTCCTGTCACGCCCTGTCCTGTGCAGGGCCCTCTCATGTCCCTTGTCCCCTACCCTGTCTTGATCTCTTCCTGTCATGTCTTACCTTTTTTTTCCTGACCCGTTCCTTAGCTGTCCTACCCCTGTTCTGTCCTCCCCTGTCCCTGTCTTGTCTCTCCTTTTACAGATCCTACCTTCCCTTACTCTGTCCTGCGAATATCCTCCCCTGTGCTTTCACTTCCTGGTATGTCTTCTCTGTGCCTGTCCTGCTCTGCCCTTTCCTGCTTTACCCTGTCCTGTCCTTCTCAGCTCTCTCTCTCTCTCTCTCTCTCTCTTTGCTTTGCTTTCTCTCTCTTCTGTCTTTCTTTGCTTTGCTCTCCATCTCCTGCCTTGCTTTGTTCTGTCTCACTCTCTCTCTCTTTCTCTTGTCTTGCTTTGTTCTCTCGCTTGTCTTGCTTTGCTCTCTCTCTCTCTCTCTCTCTCTGTCTCTCTCCTGTCTTTTTGTCTCTCTCTCCTGTCTAGCTTTGTTTTGTCTCACTCTCTCTCCTGTCTTGCTTTGCTTTGTCTCTCTCTCTCCTGTCTTGCTTTGCTTTGTCTCTCTCTCTCTTGCTTTGCTCTCTCTCTCGCGCTCTCTCTCTCCTGTCTTGCTTTACTTTGTCTTTCTCACTTGTCTTACTTTGCTCTCTCTCTCTCTCTCTCTCTCTCCCTCCTGTCTTTCTTTGCTTTTGTCTCTCTCACCTGTCTTGCTTTGCTTCGTCTCTCTCTCACCTGCCTTGCTTTGCTCTCTCGCTCTCACTCTCTCCGTTCTGTCTTGCTTTGCTTTTGTCTCTCTCTCTCTCTCCTGTCTTTTTTTTGCTTTGTCTCTCTCTCTCTCTCACCTGTCTTGCTTTGCTTTGTCTTTCTCTCTCTCACCTGCCTTGCTTTGCTCTCTCTGTCACTCTCTCTCTCTCTCCTGTCTTTGCTTTGCTTTGTCTGTCTGTCTCTCTCTCTCGTCTTGTCTTGCTCTGCTTTGTTTCTCTCTTGTCTTGCTTTGCTTTCTCTCTCTCTCTTCTGTCTCCTGTCTTGCTTGCTTTCTCTCTGTCTCCTGTCTTTGTTCTCTCTCTCTCTCTCTCTCTCTCTCTCTCCTGTGTTGCTTCGCTTTGTCCCTCTCTCTGTCTCGTCTTACTTTGCTTTCTCTCTCTCTCTCTCTCTCTCTCTCTCTCTCTCTCTCTCTCGCTTTGCTTTCTCTCGCCTTGTTTCAACGCAGGCAGTACGGTCTTCTCTCGTCTCATATCTGATCTTTCCCTGACGTGTTCTTGTCTGTGCTCGTCAAGTGCACGTGTTTTCATGATGAAACCCCATCCAGTCTGCACAACTGCAACACACTGTCATCTTCGCTATTCAGCAGTGCTGTCTGATAGCGTATCGCCTTGTACTGTACTCTGTCTGTCTGTCTGTCTCTTTCTCTGCTTGTGCTGTGGTACGCTCGTGTACATGTGTGTGTGTGCTGGGTGGAGATTGTTGAGGGGTGGGGGTGGGGGTGGGGGTTAGGGGCGGGAGTGCAGGGGGTAAGGGTAAGCGCGCGTTTGTGTGCTGGGGAAGAGAAGAAAAGAGCAAGACGCAGGAGGGACAAACTGAGAGACAGGACAAGAAAAGACAGAAAAATCATTGATACGAAATCGTGACGAGCCAGGACAAAAACGCACGCACGCACGCACACACGCACGCACACACACACACACGCACACACACACACACACACACACACACACACACACACACACACAAACAAAACAACACACACACATGCGAGCGCACGTTCACACACACACACGCACACAGAGACGGGCGCGCGCGTGCGCATTCGCGCGTACACACACACACACAGCGCGCGCGCGCGCACGCACGCACGTATGCACACACCACACACACACACACACACACACACACACACACACACACTTTGCATTGGCTACAGGCACGTTTATTTATCACAACATGTTATGGAGGTTTTGACTGATAAAACATGAAATCAACTGAACCGAAGACACGAAACAAAGCACTGGACGTGGTGACTGTGACCAAGTCATGATGAAAATCACATGAAACCAAGTGAAAAATGAGAAATCAATAGTTGTCATGCTTGTGTTAAGTACTAAGGAATCGCGCACAACCCCGCGTGTGTGTGGGAAAAACAAACGTATCTCTGAACCCTGAGACATCTTGCTATCCCTCTCACGTATTCCTTTTAACAAGTGCAGTGTGACGATGCATTCGAAATTTGTGTGTGTGTGTGTGTGTGTGTGTGTGTGTGTGTGTGTGTGTGTGTGTGTGTGTGTGTGTGGATCTTTTGTTTCTTCTCCTTGTAGAGTTACATTTGAGACAGTGTTTATTGAAAAATGAAAATGAAACTGAACTGGATAGTATTTCATGAAAAGCATCAACGAATCGCAGCGTTCTTTAGCTTCGACTTTATTTCTTCGCAGGAGCATTGTGAAATTTACCATGAGGAAAAAGCGAAGGTGAGTGTGAGAGTGTGTGCGTGCGTGCGTGCGTGCGTGCGTGCGTGCGTGTGTGTGTGTGTGTGTGAGAGATGGGGGAGAGAGAGAGAGAGAGAGAGAGAGAGAATGTGTGGTGTGTGTGAGAGAGAGAGAATGCGCGCGCGCGCGCGTGTGTGTGTGTGCGTGCGTGCGTGCGTGCGTGCGTGCATGCGTGGGTGCGTGCGTGCGCGTGTTCATCTCTGTGTACACTCTGAGTATGGATGTAACCATGCATGTCTGTGTGTATAGACTGATGTACCAAATGCCAGTGCTCCCACCGGTGTTAAGAAAAACAAAGCGCGCAAATGTGTTTATACATCAGGCTAATTGTCAGCCGCTTTGAGCTCATTCAAATCGGGATACTGCGCCCAGAAACCCTTCCTCGTCTTCGTCATTCTCATAACCATTTCATTTCCCACTTGTTTTGTTCGAGCAAATGTCACTTCAGAGTGCTTGGCAGGGGAGGAGTGTGTGTGTGTGTGTGTGTGTGTGTGTGTGTGTGTGTGTGTGTGTGTGTGTGGGGGGGGGGGGGGGGGGGGGGGGGATCGTCCACATCTGGAATCTGTCATTGAACATAATTAAGGTCACATTGCATCGCGTCCTGTAACTTGCTTCCAGAGCACGGTTTCCCTTGGAAACATTCGAGCCGCTCTCTCTGCCGGGAAGACCGTGTTTATCTATAGTGGTGTTTATCTATAGTGGTGTTTATCTGTAGTGTTTATCTATAGTGGTGTTTATATATAGTGGCACATGATTCTGCTTTTTCCTTTGTTCTCTGTGTGCCTGCCATTTTGTTTTCATAATTAACCCGCGAATGTGAATTTTTTTTCCCAAACAGATTTTTTTTTTTGGGTTCGGGGCAACTCCCGTTCATTCCATTCAGCTTAAATATTCACCATCCCCACCTCCGACGACATGCAAGGAAAGTAGGGGGTGGGGCGGCGGGGGGGGGGGGGGGGGGGGGGGGGGGGGGGGGGGGGGGGGGCTGGCTACCTTACATCACACCAGAACGGCTGCGTGGTCAAATGGTGGTAGAGGGGAAAAAAATGACCATTTGGATTTTGAGCTTCAGCCAGGTTCGAACCCGCAACATCTCGCCGCCTACTCGATGCTATTACCGGCTGAGCCGACCATGTACCCCCATACACTTCCTCCGCGACAACTGCCGTGGGTTCCTTTACATGCGGTAGGAGGATGTTACACGCTGGACCGCGGTTTATCGGCTCATCCGAAAGAGTAGAGCTCCGTATATGCGTAATGAAAACAAAAACAACAACAAAAAAAAAAAAAAAAAAAAAGCACAGAAAAAAAGAGGACCGGGGGTGTTTAAAAAAAAAGGCGGCCAAACAAACATGGTCGGCGGATACGCAGATGATGTTGCTATACCGCATACTTTACACATGTTTTGTTTTGCGATGTTCTCTCGCAAAAGGATAATAAGAATTTCGGTTGTGAAGGGGTAATAATCATTTTTGTTTGTACGAGGACAATAACACTTTTTTTTTGCGAGGAGATCTTGCGGAAGGGGATACTAACTTCTGTTGCGAGGGGGAAATGATACATCTTTCACGAGGGAGTAGTTTAACATTCCCTTCAAAGAGAATCCAAATACTTCTCTTGCAAAGGGATTATGATTCTGTTTTCAAGGGGATTTAGATCGTTCTGTTCCATGCAGATACGAGTAAGTCTGTTACACGGGTATGAAAATGACTGTGTTGTGGGGATATAAGAATAATTCTACGTGCAAGAGAATAATGACTGCGTTAGAGTGAGGCTAATAATGACTGTAGACGTTTCAAGGTGATAATAATTCTGTTGCAAGGGAATCGTTATCCTGTCAGGACGGAACAATGATGATTCTGTTTCAAGGAAATCATAACAATGTTGTGGCAAGTGGTTAAAAATTCTGATAAGGATAACAATGGCGGTTGATTTTGTCAGCAGAGGATAAACAACCATTCCGTTGGAAGAGAACAATAATGATTCTTTTTGTAAGGGGAAAACAATCCCCCTGTTGCGATGGGATGGGCATTGATTCAACTGCAAGGGGACGGTGACGTTTGTGTTACAAGATCACAATTATAGTTCTGTTGCGAGGAGAATTTGATCCCATTCTGTTGAAATGGGTGACACTGATTTTGCGAAGGGACATAACATTTCTGTTGCATGGGGGACATGATGATTTCGTTTCAAGGATCTGGCATGAGGAGATAACTTTATCTCGCAGCCGTTGATAATTGTTCTGTAATGAGGGGATAATCTTTATCTCTCAGCCGTTGATGATACTTATTCTGTAATGAGGGGAGAATCTTTATCTCTTAGCCGTTGATGATAATTATTCTGTAATGAGAGGATAATCATCTCTCAGCCCTTCCCTTTCTCTGATCCCCCTCTCGTCCTTACCCTACCCCCCCCCCCCTCCTTCCTTCCCCCGCATCCTCCCTCTTGGCAAACCCCCAACCGCCCACTTCCATCCCTCCACCTCCCCCCTCTACCACACCGTGGCACGAAGCGACATGCGGCGTTTGAAACCCGCAATGAATCATCACCTCGGTAATGGAGTTCATCTTCCTGGCTTTACGAGGGGATCGAAGTCGCCTGTACACCAGCGGCCCGTACCTCCCGACTCCCCCCGCCCCTCCCCTGCTAATCTTTCTGAAAGGCTCCCTGCCTTAACAGACAGGATGGGCGCGATCTGGGAGTGGTGCAAAGGGGGAGAACAGGGGGCGCACGCGCGCGGCAATATTACCATTTTGATTGTCTACAGCTTATTTCTTCTCTTTTCTTTGTTTTGGTCCAGAACGTTCTCCGTGCTCCCCCCGACCTCTGTGTCCTGACGTCAAAGGCATTAGCTCCCTGCATAATTAGGATTTCGGTGCGGTTCCAGGGGTCGTTTGGTCGTGGTGCCGCACTCGCCGACTCCTGACCGACAAAGGGCGGGGGAGGTGAAGGAGGACAAAACCACCACCCCCCGCGCAACCGTAAGAGGTTTCCAACTCGGCAACAACGAAAACGGAACCACAGAGAATGTTTGGGATTTAGGCTGAACGAGTTAAGAGTCATGTGGTATCGTGTTCCTGCTACAGTAATCGAACTCTGAATTGAAGGTAATACATAAAGTTGAACCTTTTTTTTTTTTTTTTTTTTTTTTTTTTTTGGGGGGGGGGGGGGGGGGGGCTTCCGTGGTGTGGGGGGGGAGGGAGGCAGAGATACTTCAAACTAAGGTATCGGTAGCTATTCGCTGGATATTATGGGAAAGTCTGAAGCATCAATCTTTTTTTTATAATGTAGTTTTTCTTGTATGTTTTGTGACTGTATGTATGTATGTTAGGTTAAAAAGTACCGCGAGCGGCACTTGTTTGAGATGCGCCCGTTTTTTTTTTTTTTTCTTTAGTTGGATCAAAAACTACCTTCCCTACTTTGCCATTGACTGTCTTTATCTCTTTGCCTATTTTCAGACCGTCTTTCTGAATTTACACCGTTTCGACTCCAGAATATACGACCTGAGCCAAAACTTCAAACAGATTACCCGATCGATGCAAGTCTGACGATAAGAAAATGAAAGAATGGCCACCACAGCATTTCAACTCGATTTTAACAACCTCTGACCCGTTTACAAACTATACTGGGGTCAACTGCACTTTTTTTTTTTTCAAAAAACGCGCGTCCGGCAGCCTCAAAGAACGAAGCAATGAACAATGACGTCATCTTTCACTCCTTTCATATCGGGAGGAAAAGAAAGTGACAACAGCAACGAAATAGAAAGTAACAACAAAAAACAAGGTGTATCACATTGGATGTCTGTCCAAAAACAAAGGACGACAGTTCCCCAAAATCTGTCTCCCACCGGAAACCTTTCCCTGGGGAAACCAACCCCCAGAAGAACTGGTCAACCTTCCTCAAATCCAACGGCCAGTTTGCCTATAGGAACACACACAAGAAGTTCTGTCATGTTTTTACCCGTCATGTTTTTTTTTTCTACTTCATTCTTCCATTTAATAAAAAGTGACCACAGGAAAAATGACCATGCTCTACCGGCCATCGTAGATTCAGAAGCCCTGCATCCTTTTCTTTTTTTTTTTTTTTCCTCCTACGGAAACTCCACCGGACTGGAGGGAGGGGAGTGGGGAAGGAGGATAGGGATGGTGGGGGCAAAAGGCATCGAAGATGGGACAGGACTGTCAAAATGTCGGGTGTGTGTGTGTGTGTGTGTGTGTGTGTGTGTGTGTGTGTGTGTGTGTGCGCGCGCGCGCGCGCGTTTGTGCTTGTGTGTAAGCCAGTACCATACAGTCTTTTCTCTGTGTACGGGAGATGGCGATTGTCAGGGGGCGGGCGATGGATTGCTGCGTCCTGTTCCAGTCTGTATCCAAGTGACGTTCGCTTCAAATCGTCATCGATCCTCAAAACCTCTGTGTTTGCGGGTTTGTTCCCTTTCTCCGACGATCTCGTGCGAACCAAATCCACCTTCTGCACTTCACGTCACATGCGAATGCTGACAATGGACACAATGTCGGTACGCGTGTATCACAGAGGTCTGATGGACGTAAGCGTATAGGCAGGTGCTCTTCATCCATCACAGAGGTCTGATGGACGTAAGCGTGTAGGCTGGTGCTCTTCATCCATGCTTCGGCGAGGAATTCTCCAGCTTCCTAGAACACGCCCACACTTCGTTCTGCTTGCATGTCCAAAAGCCCTGTCGGCACAGTTCACAACGTCCTGGTGCTAGTGTCGAACCGCGCGATGGACACACGCATGAGGAGGCTCGGTACGTCCACTGGGTGATGGGGGAGGGAAGGAGGGGGAGTCAGGTGAGGTCGCCCCGAGTCACCATGCGCGGGGCACCACCCAAGAACCACGCCCGATAATGTCCGTCTCCACTACACCTGTCTCCTCCACAGCCTGGCTCTGTCTTCAAACACTGATGCAGTCAGGGCGTCCACAGGCCGCAACAGGACACTGTTGTCAGGCCATGAAGTGTTCTGCAGGGGACTGCCTCCAGCCACGGCCAGCTTCCGCCACAACCTTTTCCGATGTCATAGAAAAAAAAGTCAATAAACCAACAAACTCAAACAGTTAGTTCCTTTCAAGACAAAGAGCTGATAAGTCAACATGACGAGGTCATCAAAAAACGGACCAGCACAACCGCCAGTCGTGCAGTGGTTAGCGTCGTCGAATTGCAGTCTAAGAGGTCGCGGGCTCGATTCCCATCCGAGTCATTTCTTTGTGGTTGGAGTCCTTTTTTTTTTTTTGAGCCCTGTAGCACAAACTCACAAAGTCCTTTTTTTTCAAATTACAACCGGTTCATGGATATGTCTGTCAGGGTGTTGCTCACATTTCCTGACCAACACTGCAGGTGTCTGTATCTCTCGGGCCTGGTTGACACCGGGTTGTATTACAAAAGGAAGTGTAGAGTACAGTGTGTGAAATATACTCCGCAGCAGCATCTTCACTCAATTCATTGGTCATCGTACAAAAAAAAATGGTATGAAATTCTGGGGTTTCTTCAAGCCCAGCTGCAGTAGGAGCACAGAATGGAAAAACAGGAACAAAAACAACGACCAAGCATAAGCCATTCTCTCATCCCACGAACTGCACGCAGCGAAGATCACTGGCTTCCCCCCTGGAATGGTCAGCTGAGGAACACAGACATCAACAAAAACAATATCTACACAGAGTCACAGGGAGGGACAGTCTGATGGATGGTGAGAATCACGTCTTATTAACCTGGAGCTGTTGAGAACAGACTGCTCCAAGACCTGTGGAGCTGTCCCGCGTGATGTAGCTGTGGTGGTGTTCTGTCAGGCTCGTGGGAGCGAGCCCCGTGATGGTTGGACGCCAAGCCCAACGACAGCAGACTTGTCTGGTGAAGGTGACCCGTCTGAGGGAGGAATGCTGTGCAGTGTGGCAGCATCCCAGACCCAGTACTTTGGGGTGTTGTGCATGGCACCTTTCACCCACCTGGTAACGAGAGTTCCCACAACGTGCGGAACTCAGCACGGACCACAAAAACAGACGGTCGGTCGGATCACAAGATCCGATCTAAAGCAACTAAATCCCCTAATCTTGAGCGTTTGAGGTCGTCTTCGAGGCACCTGAACCTCCACGTTTGGTGACCGCGTCCCCCTGCCTTTCAGGTCATCGCCCGAAGCACCTGAACCTCCTCGTCCCGCGACAGTCTCGTCCTCTGCCAACGTCACTCTTTGATGGGCGTGGCGAAGAGCCCGTGCGGCGCCGGCCCCTCCTTCACCACGCCGTCCGAGTCCGCGTTCCCGGGCAGACTCCAGTACAGCAGCGCGTGCTTGAGGCGGAAGGAGGAGGAGGGTGTCTGGAAGTAGAACCAGTCCCGCAGGATCTTGCGGAACTCGGCGTTGAGCAGCCCGTAGAGGAAGGGGTTGATGGCGGAGTTGGTGACCAGCACCCAGAAGGTCAGGTCCCGCAGCCAGGGGCTGACGGCGCGGGGGTCGCTGGCATGCAGCACGGCCGTCACGGTGAAGGGCAGCCAGCAGAGCGTGAAGACGGTGACCAGCAGGCCCAGCAGGCGGGCGGCCTTCTTGTCCTGGCGCACCAGCAACTCCTTGACCAGGTCCTCGCTCTCTGCCAGGGACAGAGAGACAGCACTGCATACAGTCGTATCACAGGCTTACACAGGGCTGGGATCACTTTGGGAGCTGAGGAGGACGGTTGTTGTAGGGGCGGGAGTTTTTTGTGTTTTTTTTTCTGGCGGGAAAAAAGGGTGTGTTTTGTGGTTTACCGACGCTCGCTCCCACTCACTACATACTCACACACGCACAGGCACTGACACATAAACATGCGCGCGCTGGTGTAAATACACGCCCAAAAAAAAACCACACATAAGCGTAATGATACTGCACGGGAGAGTGAGGGAAGGGAGGGGACGGAGGGAGGGAAGAGAGGGAGAAAGAGACAGAGAGAGACAGACAGAAAGACAGACAGACAAACAAAAAGAATGAAGCAATATTTCAAACATTTAAGACAGGAAAAATCTTGGTACAAGGAGGAGATGACGTCAGATAAACCGCTGCCAGTGCCAGCCTACGCCATCTTTCGGGCAGAACTGAATGTCACAGACGTTGCCAGCGGGGGTCTGAGCACTGGATCTAACGAAGAGGCTGACAATGAGATCCTCTACTGGATCTCACGAAGAGGCTGACAATGAGATCCTCTGCTAGATCTCACGAAGAGGCTGACAATGAGATCCTCTACTGGATCTCACGAAGAGGCTGACAATGAGATACTCTGCTAGATCTCACGAAGAGACTGACTGAGATCCTCTGCTGGATCTCACGAAGAGGCTGACGATGAGATCCTCTGCTGGACCTCACGAAGAGGCTGACAATGAGACCTTCTGCTAGTTTAACAAAATGAAAAAAAAAAAAATATGAGCAAGATAAGAAACAGCACAACCTGACCACAGATACCTACCGTTTCACATATCCGCTTAACTGAATACAAGCCTATCACCTTTGTATTCAGCTGCACTTTTGGGATAGGTCTCGAGGGATTGTTCCAAGGCTTGTGGAATTTGTAAGATCCTACTTAAGAACGAGATCCCCCTCACTTCCACTTTGCGCGCATTTTGGAGGAGACGAGAGATTGTTCATGTTCGTTCTTCGCTTTCATTGCCTTCAATGTTGTCTCTCTTGCCCGAAAAAAAAGGCCAAAGGGTCGAAACGCGTCGCGTTTCTGTTGTGTAATTTGTTTGTCTCTTT
Organism: Conus betulinus; assembly: GCA_016801955.1. Taxonomy (NCBI): domain Eukaryota; kingdom Metazoa; phylum Mollusca; class Gastropoda; order Neogastropoda; family Conidae; genus Conus; species Conus betulinus. The sequence goes on from JADBJO010001418.1 coordinate 296,727, forward strand.
CGTTCGGCGGAACAGTACATATTTCTTTTCAGGTAGTTACATTTTTCCAAAAGGCAACGTTATCTGCATAAATAGCTTTAAGTAGCACCTTTTGTATCAATACGTTTAAAATCGGAAAAGTTTAGCGTAAACAGGGTTAAAACATTCAGACTTGGGGGTCACCTATCTTCACAGACTTGGTAATACTACTCCGTTTAGATTGACTTGGATCATTTATCCGCTAAGAATGCTTTTAAAAATTGGGGGTAAAGATAAATGGAAGAACAAAAACTAGAGAGAGAGAGAGAGAGAGAGAGAGAGAGAGAGAGAGAGAGAGAGAGAGAGAGAGAGAAAAACCAAAAAACGATGCCGTGTCCTTATTCTATGTGCTTGGCGTGATATTTCAGAACGCCATGACGAATGATGGGCTCCGTGAACATTCTCAGAAGCATCAAGGCTTGCATTCCGCCCGGCTGAAGCTTTATCTTTTCTTTTCTTTTTTCTTTCAACCACGTGATACTAAATTAAAACCACGTCATCCTGAACGCCTTCATCGCTCCTACATTCAGCCTGATGTGATGGCACAAAACTCTCCATTCTGACTAGGAAATTTTCCGTTCTAAATTTCACTTTTTTTTGCTTGTTTGTTTTTCGAAAAGTTTTTTTTTTTCTAAATAGGGCGCTGGATCCAATGGGTCGGAACCGAGCATGGTTAGTTTCAGGGCTCCCTTGTTTTAAGGATCGGGACAACCATGGCTCTCGTCCAATTTGCAAGGGGGGCATCCCAGTGATCTAGCATCCTTAAAAGAACTCCCAACAATGTGATGAACAGCCTGCTGGAAACTGCTTTATCACGCTACAGCAGATAGGAACGGAGCTTCTGGCAGTCTAACCTGCAGTTATACGAGTAAAAAAAAAAAAAAACAAAAAACACACAAAAAAACAGATTTCTTGCATCGTTAAGTTTTTGATTATACCCGACTATTGCCTTCCATGCCACAGTGTTAATAGTTTTAATTCTTGTCTTCGTACACGCAGGCGCGCATGCACGCACACCCCCCCCCCCCCCCCCCAACCCCCCCCCACAGACAGACAGACAGAGAGAGAGAGAGAGAGAGAGAGAGAGAGAGAGAGAGAGAGAGAGAGAGGGCCATTCATTTTTCGCAGGATAAGCGATCACAGAGACTGAAAAGAAAACAAAAGCTCTAAATAGATCACCAATAATACCCCCACCCCCCCCCCCCCCCCCCCCCCCCCCCCCCCCCCCCCCCCCCCCCCCCCCCCCCCCCCGCCCTCGCCAAAACAAGGAAACCACGTCAGCGTCGGAGATGAAAATGCCTGTTATGACAGCAAGCGATTTCCTGCTGCCGAGCTCCCAGCTCTGTGAAGAAACGGCCTGGGTTGCAGGTGGTGGATACTGTCTTCCAGCCAGTTCAGTCGGTGTCACTCTTTCCTGTTTGGTCACACTAGTCTGGGCCAAACCGAAGACGCTGTCTTCCAGCCAGTTCAGTCGGTATCACTTCTTTTTCCTGTTTGGTCACACTAGTCTGGGCCAAACCGAAGACGCTGTCTTCCAGCCAGTTCAGTCGGTGTCACTCTTTCCTGTTTGGTCACACTAGTCTGGGCCAAACCGAAGACGCTGTCTTCCAGCCAGTTCAGTCGGTGTCACTCTTTCCTGTTTGGTCACGCCAGACTGGGCCAAACCGAAGACACGGTCTTCCACAAAGGTACTAACTACAGTGTGTTCAGTGAGCATTCTACGTTTAGTTAATTTGTTTCCCCTCTTCTTTTATTACTGAACGTGGCTGCATACTGATGACAGACAATCTGCCCCAAAACTACAACGAGATGAGTCTATTCAGCTACCATTCAAACTATCCGACCTGTAAAATACCTGTAAAATGCGCGCGTACGCACGCACGCACACGCATGCACGCACACGCACACACACACACACACACCGACACTCAGCCCTGAACCTCCCTCCCTCCCCACCCCCCTCCCTTCAGCCGCGGTCGACACTTTATCAACGTCTTTTTCCCCCCTTTTGTGCTCAGCCGAAGGAAGCACGCTGTAATGGGCATTAACAAGTGGGGGAAAAGAAAAGAAAGGAAAAAGAAGGGGAAAAAGTCAACGCGTTAAGCAAGAGTTAGAAGTAAGAGTTAGAAGTAATAAAATAGCCGAAGAGGTAGATGGAAGTAGTGAAAAATAGTTTAGAAATAGAGAAAAAATAGTGCCAAAATGGAGTTAGTTATAAGGCAGTGACAAGTAGTACAAGTCTACACTTTTTTTAGCGTAGAATGTTGAAGTACGTGATGATAATCTACAGAAGGTGACCACCCAGACCGAGCTACCTGTAACTGTTACTGTTCACTCTGTGCTTGTTGGACGCAGCCTTTCAGATCTTGAACATTGTCTTGAATACATGTAGGGTCATTTGTGTTCCTTCAGTCCTTCAGTTGTTGTGCTGCTGTTGACATGTGCCAGGTCCAGGTGTTCCTTCATTCCTCCAGTTGTTGCTGCTGTTGACATGTGCCAGGTCCAGGTGTCCCTTCAGTCCTCCAGTTGTTGCTGCTGTTGACATATGCCAGGTCCAGGTGTCCCTTCAGTCCTCCAGTTGTTGCTGCTGTTGACATGTGCCAGGTCCAGGTGTCCCTTCAGTCCTCCAGTTGTTGCTGCTGTTGACATGTGCCAGGTCCAGGTGTCCCTTCAGTCCTCCAGTTGTTGCTGCTGTTGACATGTGCCAGGTCCAGGTGTCCCTTCAGTCCTCCAGTTGTTGCTGCTGTTGACATGGGCCAGGTACAGGTGTCCCTTCATTCTCCAGTTGTTGCTGCTGTTGACATGTGCCAGGTCCAGGTGTCCCTTCAGTCCTCCAGTTGTTGCTGCTGTTGACATGGGCCAGGTACAGGTGTCCCTTCATTCTCCAGTTGTTGCTGCTGTGTTGACATGTGCCAGGTACAGGTGTTCCTTCAGTCCTCCAGTTGTTGCTGCTGTTGACATGTGCCAGGTCCAGGTGTTCCTTCAGTCCTCCAGTTGTTGCTGCTGTTGACATGGGCCAGGTCCAGGTGTCCCTTCAGTCCTCCAGTTGTTGCTGCTGTTGACATGTGCCAGGTACAGGTGTTCATCATTCCTCCAGTTGTTGCTGCTGCTGACGCGTGCCAGGTTCAGGTGTTCCTTCATTGGTTGCTGCTGTTGACATGTGCCAGGTACAAGTGTCCCTTCAGTCCTCCAGTTGTTGCTGCTGTTGACATGGGCCAGGCACAGGTATTCCTGCTGTATATACATGGGCCAGGTCCAGGTGTTCCTTCATTCCTCCAGTTGTTGCTGCCGTTGACATGTGCCAGGTACAGGTGTTCCTTCAGTCCTCCAGTTGTTGCTGCTGTTGACATGGGCCAGGTACAGGTGTTCCTTCAGTCCTCCAGTTGTTGCTGCTGTTGACATGTGCCAGGTACAGGTGTCCCTTCAGTCCTCCAGTTGTTGCTGCTGTTGGCATGGGCCAGGTACAGGTGTTCCTTCAGTCCTCCAGTTGTTGCTGCTGTTGACATGGGCCAGGTACAGGTGTTCCTTCAGTCCTCCTCCAGTTGTTGCTGCTGTTGACATGGGCCAGGTACAGGTGTTCCTTCATTTCTAGAGTTGTTGCTGCTGTTGACATGTGCCAGGTACAGGTGTTCCTTTATTCTCCAGTTGTTGCTGCTGTTGACATGGGCCAGGTACAGGTGTTCCTTCAGTCCTCCAGTTGTTGCTGCTGTTGACATGTGCCAGGTACAGGTGTTCCTTCATTTTTCTAGAGTTGTTGCTGCTGTTGACATGGGCCAGGTACAGGTGTCCCTTCATTCTCCAGTTGTTGCTGCTGTTGACATGTGCCAGGTACAGGTGTTCCTTCAGTCCTCCAGTTGTTGCTGCTGTTGACATAGGCCAGGTACAGGTGTTCCTTCAGTCCTCCAGTTGTTGCTGCTGTTGACATGGGCCAGGTACAGGTGTTCCTTCAGTCCTTCAGTTGTTGCTGCCGTTGACATGTGCCAGGTACAGGTGTTCCTTCATTTCTCCAGTTGTTGCTGCCGTTGACATGTGCCAGGTACAGGTGTTCCTTCATTCTCCAGTTGTTGCTGCTGTTGACATGGGCCAGGTACAGGTGTTCATTCCTTCAGTTGTTGCTGCTGTTGACTGTGCCAGGTACAGGTGTCCCTTCAGTTCTCCAGTTGTTGCTACTGTTGACATGTGCCAGGTATAGGTATTCCTGCTGTATATACATGTGCCAGGTACAGATATTCCTTTCATTTCTACAGTTGTTGCTGCTGTTGACATGTGCCAGGTACAGGTGTTCCTTCAGTCCTCCAGTTGTTGCTGCAGTTGACATGGGCCAGGTACAGGTGTTCCTTCAGTCCTCCAGTTGTTGCTGCTGTTGACATGTGCCAGGTCCAGGTGTTCCTTCATTGATTGCTGCTGTTTACATGTGCCAGGTCCAGGTGTTCCTTCAGTCCTCCAGTTGTTGCTGCTATTGACATGGGCCAGGTACAGGTGTTCATTCCTCCAGTTGTTGCTGCTGCTGACGCGTGCCAGGTACAGGTGTTCCTTCATTGGTTGCTGCTGTTGACATGTGCCAGGTACAGGTGTCCCTTCAGTCCTCCTGTTGTTGCTGCTGTTGACATGGGCCAGGTACAGGTGTTCATTTCCTCCAATTGTTGCTGCTGTTGACATGTGCCAGGTACAGGTGTTCCTGCTGTATATACATGGGCCAGGTACAGGTGTTCCTTCAGTCCTCCAGTTGTTGCTGCTGTTATGTGTGCCAGGTACAGGTGTTCCTTCAGTCCTCCAGTTGTTGCTGCTGTTGACATGTGCCAGGTACAGGTGTTCCTGCTGTATATACATGTGCCAGGTACAGGTGTTCCTTCAGTCCTCCAGTTGTTGCTGCTGTTGACTTGGGCCAGGTACAGGTGTTCCTTCAGTCCTCCAGTTGTTGCTGCTGTTGACATGTGCCAGGTACAGGTGTTCCTTCAGTCCTCCAGTTGTTGCTGCTGTTGACATGTGCCAGGTACAGGTGTTCCTTCAGTCCTCCAGTTGTTGCTGCTGTTGACATGTGCCAGGTACAGGTGTTCCTTCAGTCCTCCAGTTGTTGCTGCTGTTGACATGTGCCAGGTACAGGTGTTCCTTCAGTCCTCCAGTTGTTGCTGCTGTTGATATGTGCCAGGTACAGGATGTAGTAGGAGTAAGCTTGCAACTTCCTTTTTTTTTTTTTTTTCTTTTCTCTTTAGGGGTGGGGGGGGGGGGGGGGTCTCTTATTTGTTCTGTGCGCTCTGTTTTGGCAGTTCTGCCAGCCGACTGGATGTCATAAGCAGCATTTATGTAGAGTTACGGACGTGTCATTATTTCATCTTGGGAAGAAGAGGTGCCTTACTTGCTCGTTTATTTATAGAAAGTAGTTTAAAAAAATGTTAAAACGTGCCGTAAATAAGATTGAAAAAGAAGTTAAAGCAGTAAAAGAAAATGCTATAAAAACGAGTTGAAAAGCAATTTAAAACTAGATAGTGATTTCCTTAAAGAATGTGGTTAAAATCATTTAAGGGCAAACACCTCGCTTCAAAAAGAAGAAAAAGAACTATGAGTTAGTCTGTTTAAAAAAAAAGACAAAAAAGCATCGCCGACGGAACGCGCCCCAGTTATAGAAAATCTTCCAAATTTATTCAAGAACAAATTCATTGGACCATTGCACGAAATCAACAAATCAAACGCGGACAGCGGGCTGTAATGTCCAATCACCCTTCCTCAGGATCGTCACATAAGCCACAACTGAAAACTGCACCATTCAGTACCGAGTGTAGCCACCGTTTGCCGCCAGGCAAGCGGCACAACGTCGACGCATGGAGTCCACCAGGGTCCGAAGAGTGTCCCGCGGTATGGCCTGCCACTCCTGCTGCAGAAAGAGAGTGAGCTGGGCCACGTCAACAGGCGGGGGGTGGTTGTGGGCTACCCGCCGTCCAAGGACATCCCAGAGGTGCTCAATTGGAGCCAGATCGGGTGAGCGAGATGGCCACTGCATCCGGATGATCCCCTCTTTGCTGCAGATGATCGTCCACGACACGGGCTCGGTGTGGACGGGCGTTGTCGTCTTGGAAAACAGCAGCGTTACCCATGGCCTGAAGGGGGCTGGATCAGGGGCCTCACAATCTCGTCACGGTACCGCACCCCTGTCAGCATGCCTTGAATGACGTACAGGGGAGTTCTGTCTTGACGACTGAAGCCACCCCCAGACCATCACAGAACCCCCTCCGTAACGATCCACCTCACGAACTGTGGCGTCAGCAAAACGTTCTCCTGGCCTTCGCCACACACTCGGTCCTGCCGTCATTGAATGCCAAGGTGAAGCGGGGACGGGACTCATCTGTGAACAGCACTCGAGACCATTGCTGCCTCGTCCAGCGAACGTGATGACGACACCAGTCTGCCCGTGCTCTGCGGTGAGCTGGAGTAAGTGGTACTCGGACTGCTGGTCTCCGGGATGACAGCCCGAACTCGTGCAAACGGTTACAAACTGTCCTTCTACTGACATTGACATTTGCAGCCTGCAGGAGCTCACGCCTTAAGGTGGATGAGGTGACAGTCCGATTGCGTAGGGCAGACAGCAGGAGGAATCGGTCAGCATGTCTGTGTCGGTACACCGAGGACGGCCTGATCGTGGCCGATCCTGCACGCTGCCAGTGGCCTGAAACCTCTCTACAAGACGTTGGATGGTGGAATGGGACACGTTCAGACGCCTAGCCACCTCGCGGCCAGAAATCCCTTCGTCAATCAACGCTAAGGCACGTCCACGATCGGCAGGGTCCAGTCTTTGCCTTTGTGCCATGCTTTTTGGGCTGGCGTAGACGACCGTTCTGTTTACAGATTTGTGGCCAACGGCGTCTGATCTGTGTTCATGAACGAGGTGCCATGCACGTGCATCATGATGACCACACGAGCATTTCGCCCTTTTTTTTTCAAACTCATATGCTCCCACAGGCACCCGTTTTACCGGTTTTACGTGGTTTCCGCACGTGCAGCTGCGTTCCACCTTGTACCGCAGTTGGTTGGTTTTTTAGGTGTTGTGATCTGTTAAGGAACATCTGTTCAATATGTCTAACCAAGTTTGGGTCATTGTGACTTCGTTTCAAAGCCTATTATTTACACTCGGACACTAATGTCAAAATGACAGGTGGCCCTTAACTTTTTGCCACATGCTTCCGCATATGTAGCCATAACCAGGTACTTCGCTCTATTTATTCATTTATTTGTTTGTTCTAGAATGTGTTTATTGATAAGGGCGCGCATTCGTCTATCTACCACAGCCACGAACATCACTACCATCATCATCACCACCATCATCAGTGGCAGCAGTGTTGTCACTGTCGCCACCATCCCCCCCCCCCCCCCCCCATCATCATCATCATCAAAAACGTTATCATCGTCGATACTGCCACCACTGCTACTACTACCCTCCGTCGTTCACGTCATAAGCATTACACCGTCTTCATCATCACTACCACCATCCATACTACAATCATCGTCTTTGGCATTGTCGTCACCTTCACCACGTCATCGTCATAAATGTGTTTCTCTCTCTCTCTCTCTCTCTCTCTCTCTCTCTCTCTCTCTCTCTCTCTCAACAAGAATGCACGAGAGCAGATTACCATATAAGGCCTATCGTATGTTGTTTGATTTAGATTAACGCGACAAAAGAAACTGGGTCTCAAATGTTCGTTGTGAACTGTATCTGTTTGGGTTTGGTTATGTTTGGTTGAATCAAGGCGTTCACACAACCGGCGATTTTCTCAGTGTTTAGAGACAGACTGATTTTGTGCAGGTGGCAGGAATGGAATTTTCATATAGATAACAGTGAAAGATTTATTACAGGTCCTTTTGCACCTTACCTGATGTTGAAATCTAACTACAGCTGAATCTGGACAGGCACTTAAAGTATATAACGACTAGATTCAGACTTGGTATTTCTGAAATTGCCGAGCATGATTACCGTTATCGTTCTCACTGTGAAGCAGATTTGATATGTCCACTTTGTAGAAAGGATACAGAAAATGAAGTACATTTTGTGTCGTGTTGCCCTGCCTTGCACAAACTAAGAGCTCAGCATATACCGATCAAGTTTTATCAATTCCCAAGCCAGTTTAGATTGGCTCTTCTTTTGGCATGCACTCATGAGCAAACTGTTAAAAATTTGTCAGTTTATTTATTCAAAGCATTCAAGTCGCAGTCATTTACTCTGTCATAAAGTAGTATTTTTAATAAGTATTTGTTATGTTTGCGTGCAGTTGCTCAGGTACTAAGATGACTGTGATTAACTCGCAACCCCCTTCACGAGGGGCTTTGGCCTGGAACATGAATAAATCGTTTTGAGTCTCGAGTCTCTCTCTCTCTCTCTCTCTCTCTCTCTCACACACACACACACACACACACACACACACACACACACACACACACAAGTCCGTCATATTGTAACATTTGCCATAAATCAAGGGAGAAAGAGGGGATGGGGGGGGGGGGATCGAATGTAGTCTGACTAGGCATTGATTCTGGATCACGTTCTGTTGTTTACACTCTTGGGGAGTGAGGGGGGGGGGGGGGGGGGGGGGGGGGGGGGGGGGGGGGGGGGGGGGGCGCTGTAAGTAAGGAGGGCGGGGGATGGGGGAGGAGGGGACAAGTATTTCACATTCTCACGCTTGTCTTAACCCCCCCCCCCCCCCCCCCCCCCCCACACACACACACACACACACACACATTCTCGGATCGGTTGCGCACATTTTGTTTTCCTTTCGTAGCTCTGTGTCCGTCATACATATGCTCCGTTATACCTGTTTACTTACTTTCCGTGCATACCAGTCATTGCGTATCCTCCGGTCATCTAATCCAAAACTGCTTCACACTGGCGAGCCACGCCTCAAATGCTTCGGTCAGGCTTCCTTCAACCTCGCCGCCCCACCCGTCTGGAACTCTCTGCCTCCCTCCGTGCCAAAGCCGCGCACCTTGCACCACGTGCAACCCGTAACGAAAAGCCGACATTTTCAAAGAAGCAGTTTAATGCAGTACCATTTTCCACCTGCGTGTATACAGAATGTGGTTTGGTATGTAAGTAGTAATTGGGATGTGGAATGAAAGAATGAACAGTGCATGAAAGCGCAAAGGGTGATCTGCCACTAAAGCTGGGGATCACAAACAGCATTTATCACAATCGCTTATTCTTATTACTGTTGTCACCATTAATGCTATTACCACTTTCATCATAATCATTGTTCTGATCATAGTCTTCATGGAGGATGCTGTAGTCAAATGGTTGGAGCTCTGCCTGCGTTACCGACGGTCCGGAGTTCGAACCACTCCTGGGGGCGGATCTCAACGGCTTAAAACCGCTCTGTGTCCCCCAGTGGTCAGTGAACACATGATTCATATCCCGCTCTGTGTCCCCTCCCCCCCCCCCCCCCCCCCCCCCCCCCCCCCCCCCGCCAGTGGTCAGTGAGCACATGATTAATATCTCGCTCTGTGCCCCCCCCCCCCCCCCCCAAGTGGTCAGTGAACACATGATTCATATCCCGCTCTGTGTCCCCCCCAGTGGTCAGTGAACACATGATTCATATCCTGCTCTGTGTCCCCCCCCCCCCCCCCCAGTGGTCAGTGAGCACATGATTAATATCCCGCTCCGTGTCCCCCCCCCCCCCCCCCCCCCCCCCCCCCCAGGGTCAGTGAGCACATGATTCATATCCCGGTCTGTGTTCCCCTGTGGTCAGTGAGCACATGATTCATATCCCGCTCTGTGTTCCCCCGGTGGTCAGTGAGCACATGATTCATATCCCGCTGTGTTCCCCAGTGGTCAGTGAGCACATGATTCATATCCCGCTCTGTGTCCCCCCCCCCCCCCCCCCCAGTGGTCAGTGAGCACATGATTCATATCCCGCTCTGTGTCCCCCCCCCCCCCCCCCCCCCCAGTCAGTGAGCACATGATTCATATCCCGCTCTGTGTCCCCCCCCCCCCCCCCCCCCAGTGGTCAGTGAGCACATGATTCATATCCCGCTCTGTGTCCCCCCCCCCCCCCCCCCCCCCCCCCCCCCCCCCCCAGTGAGCACATGATTCATATCCCGCTCTGTGTCCCCCCCCAGTGGTCAGTGAGCACATGATTCATATCCCGCTCTGTGTCCCCCCCCAGGTCAGTGAGCACATGATTCATATCCCGCACTGTGTCCCCCAGTGGTGAGTGAGCACATGTTTTATATCCCGCTCTGTGCCCCTCCCCCCACCCCACCCCCCCCCCCCCAGTGGTCAGTGAGCATATGATTCATATCCCGCTCTGTGCCTCCCCCCCCCCCCCCCCCCCCAGTGGTCAGTGAGCATATGATTCATATCCTGCTCTGTGTCCCCCCCCTACCCCACCCCCAAGTGGTCAGTGAGCATATGATTCATATCCCGCTCTGTGCCCCCCCCCCCCCCCCCCCCCCAGTGGTCAGTGAGCGCATGATTCATATCCCGCTCTGTGTCCCCCCTCCCCCCCAGTGGTCAGTGAGCATATGATTCATATCCCGCTCTGTCCCCCCCCCCCCCCCCCCCCCCCCCAGTGGTCAGTGAGCACACGATTCATATCCCGCTCTGTGTCCCTCAATGGTCAGTGAGCACATGATTCATATCCCGCTCTGTGTCCCTCAATGGTCAGTAAGCACATGATTCATATCCCGCTCTGTGTCCCTCAATGGTCAGTGAGCACATGATTCATATCCCGCTCTGTGTCCCTCAATGGTCAGTAAGCACATGATTCATATCCCGCTCTGTGTCCCCCCCAGTGGTCAGTGAGCACATGATTCATATCCCGCTCTCTATCCCCCAGTGGTCAGTGAACACATGATTCATATCCCGCTCTGTGTCCCCCCCCCCCCCCCCCCCCAGTGGTCAGTGAGCACATGATTCATATCCCGCTCTGTGTCCCCCCCCCCCCCCCCCCCAGTGGTCAGTGAGCACATGATTCATATCCCAGAAGATGAAGGCGGCGGAATGAGAAAGTGGGCTCGCCTTCCATTGACACAGTATGATGGACAGGAGAGACAGCCGCCGTCACGAAGTGATTAGCGCGCAGACTACCGGCTGCAGCTGGCAGGTCGTGGGGTCAATTCCCATCGGAGCCATTTATTTGAGGGATTTTCTGCCCCGACCGACTCCTACCCTGAGTTGAGTTGCTACGGGCTCAGTTGGGAAGACTGGGACCACAGGGTAGAATTTTATCCACAAAATGGATGCACCTTTGAGAAAGTTACTCAATTTTTTTTTACCAACACTGCAGGTGTCTGTATCTCTTGGGCCTGATTGAGGCCGGGATATTTCATGAAAGTAAGCGTACAGTACAGCCCTGTCATGCAGTCTCAAACCAGAATGGAAATCGGCAGCATCATCTTCATTATCCTCATCGATCACCATAGAAAATGTCTCAAATTCTGTGGTCCTAAATGCCCTGCTCTCATGGTGACCTCAGTTGTGATTGCCACTCAACGTCTATGGCCTTGGTTTGGTTCTGTCGCGGTCGTCGGTATCGGCAAATTCTTTGGGACTGTAATCGGATGGACGTGGTGGCACCCTCCAAAGGGAGAGCCCACTCACGCTGGTTCCGCGACTAAGCGATTTATTGCCGTCGGTAGGGGCTCTGCAGGTGGTGTCCTGCGTGTGTGTTGGATCAGAACAGGCGCCACGGAACACCACTGAAGTGACTCGGCAGCAGTGCAGTGTCTCCTCTGGTAGGTTCCTTCTGACAGCTTGACAGTGGTTGCTCCCTGTGGATTGCCGGTTCCGGGTTGTGGCTGTCGACGGGGAAGGGGGTTGGAGTGACGGCTTGTATCCACTGGCACAGAAGATGGCACGGTGATTGTCTAATAGTTCACTGCCCTAATGGCTATTACGCTCTGTCCACATGGGTCTTTACTTATTACGATTATTAGAAAGAAAAATTATTATCATTATTATCATTATCATAGAGAAAGCATCTTGAACTGCTCCAGAGGCTAAGACAACCACTAATTCGTGCCTTAAAATCTTCGCTGTGTGCTGCGATAAAGAAAAATGTTGATACAGTTCGGTGCAAACTTGATTTTTCCCCCTCAATGCAATCCTTGTTTCCCCTCCTTATTTTACTTTACCGCAAATACCCACAAGAAGGGTCTATGACTTCCTACATTGACAAATATCTCTCACCAAGATCTTCTCTTCTACACCGACGGGTGTTGACCTTTTTATTTTATTCCTGGGGAATATTTTCTGCGGATGAGGAATCGTTTCATCGCCAACACCGGTTACTGACGAAGGTGCGCAGATAAGACAGGGGAGCAAACTTTTACTGACACGCGACAGTTATCTGACTTGTCTGCGTACATTGAACAGAAAAGGGGATTTTTTTTGTTTGTTTGTGTGTGGTTGCCGTTTTTTTCCTTTCATCGTTTTTTTTTTTTCCTTTTTTTCTTCTTTTTTAATGAAGAACACGGCGCTCGGGTTTCTCTATTACTTTTTCTCGTGCCAAGGTTTTCTGTGACGCAGGAATGCAGATCAGCTAGATGCGTATCATAGTTTTAAAGTTTGAAGCACGAACATGACACGACTTGGCAAGCAGGAGAGGAGGGGGGAGGGGGGGGGGGGGGGGGGAGGGGGAGTGGTGGAGAGGGGAGAAATAGGTACGGAGAAGGGGGAGGGGGTGGGGGCCGGGGTTGAGATGGGGCGGGTGGGGAGTGAGCATCCGCAACACAGTCCCCCACTCTGCAAAAAGGAACGAAAGAGGAAAGTGGGTATTGCTTATCTCTCTCTCTCTCTCTCTCTCTCTCTCTCTCTCTCTCTCTCTCTCTCTCTCTCTCTCTCTCTCTCTCTCTCTCTCATAGAAGTCATAAGAGAGTGTTTCATTCGTATGTTCCGCTTGAAGATTCGCGTCATTACGCACATCATGAGGGAAAACGGGGAATGCTTTCATTGTAGACAATTTCATGGGATTCTGTGACGATTTAACAAATAAGTGCAAATATCTCCTGGGATCTGAATGTATTTCTCATTTACAATAACACAGTGGAATGGAACAGATCCAGAAATGCTGAAGACACAGAATTGTAATTTTTTTTTTATGTGTTGCTTTCGGTCTGAGAATTAATTCTTAGCTTGTGCATTCCGAATGGTATGCCTAAGTGACCAAAGTCGGTACATGAAGTTTCTGACAATGTGCCCGATGTGTTTTCTTACGATTTATTCACTGAATTTCTGGTGATCGTGAGTTCATTGTTTTTCAAATACGATCCAATGCGACCATGTGCCATTGGAGTGGCGTTCAAGTGTCACAACGGATAAAGGCAGCTACATACAGGGAGAATGAGCAGTTCGTATTGGACGTAAGACTTTGCCGATTTGTAACTCATTCCATTCTGATAAAATGCGGATGACTTCATTTTTCTTTTTTTTTTTCCGTAATGAATGTTGATATCAGCCAGTCATCAGAAGTCGGATCAAAAGTGCAGCAAAGCGTGTGGAATGTGACTAGTACGATGTGGAATGTCGCATCGGTGTATGAAAGGCCCGCGACTCGTTACAGTAATTTCATCGTGCTTTGATCGTGATTCGTGTTGTGACGCTAGACGTCAACATGGACACGTGCCTATAGAAAGGAAAACCGTTCCACGATGCTTTGAGAACTGAATTACCGCAGTCTGTAACTAATCGGAAAAAATATCCCGAGAATGCTTGCGCAAAAAACCCATACTTCCTTTAAAAACAAAAAAAAAAAAAAAGAAAAAAGAAAAGAAAAAACACCGTCCTTTGAATAGCATCAGTGCAGGTTGTGGTTTCAACACTTTAAAGCCCTGCTTGAGAAACCGGAAAGCAGACCTGTTTAGCTCTTAAGAAACCTCTGGGTAATAAGGCAAGCTGAAAAGTATACACTGTGGGAGTGAAGAACGTACTCTGCGGCTGAAGGCGTAGCAAGCCTGACATGACAAGCTGAAACGTGTGCTCTGACGCTGACAGATGTAATATGACAATCTGAGGAGAGATTTCCGAGACCGAAAACTGTCATCTGAGGCTGAAGCGAATAAAATGTGTAATTTGAGATTGAAAATGCTAATAGGACAAGCTGCGAAGTGTAATCTAGGTTGAAAAGTCTAATCCTAGAGGATGTACCGCGAAATGTCGACGGTACTGGTCATCACACTTGCAGCAATTCAGCAGTTTTTACAATCTGATTCTGCCCGTGACGTTCATCCCGACGCCATCCGAAACTGAAACGTCAGAGCGCCCGCCACAATCGGTTATCAGCATGGTGCTTATGATGGTATCGATGGAGGTGCCGATGATGATAAAGCACCTGCACTAGATGCCGTTCGGCAGCACCTGGTACCGCCCACAGTGGCTGCCGCTGCTGCAGGCACACTCAACCGCGGTGGACGCTCCCGTGTCGAATGAGCTAGCTGAACTCTCTGTCGTCCAGTCACGCCACGGAGGCGGCTCTTTTGAATGTCTACTTTGGGGCGATCTCTACAGTGGGCTGAAGTGGAACGAGTCGTTTATTTCCACCCAAAGTGGAAGGTGAACAGGTCGGTGAAAGATTTATGAGCAGATGCACAAATACTGATGTCAAAACATAGATGGCGGCAGCTATGATCGCCCTGCGCCAATTGGCGCATCGTGTCTGAAAATGGCGCATTGAATTTTCGTATCGTGGGTCAATGGGCGCATCGATTTCTGAACCAGTGCACCAACCTTCTTTCGATTTCACTGCCAAAGTTGCTCAGAACAACATCGTCTTCGCACGAAGCAGAGCCCGGTAAAACTTCAGCGGGGATTATTTCCCTTCTCGAAGGGAAATCACTCTTGCAGAGAGCTTGTTCTCAGAGTACAGCTACTTTCGCAACAATCTGCTTGAAGATCGTACAATACAATCGTTAGATTTCGAGCACTTTCCCGTAGAAATGCCGCCTAAGAAGAAGTTAAAACCCCTTGAGGGGCAAAAAAACTTTGTTTCAGGCGTTTTCTCGTGGATCAGCTGAGGTTAGTACTGACTGTATTCCGTCTACATCGACCGCATTAGACCCACCACCCGATGCCACCGCATCAAAACCCCGCGGAGACTGCTGACGCTGAAAAAGAACAGCAGCGACACTTTCAGGTCGCGTGGCTGCATTCCTTTCCCTGGTTAAGGTATGAGGATGGCGTCATGTTTTGCCAGGACTGTCGGGCATTAAAGTTTTCAAACACTTTGGCTCAAGGTACCAAGAATTTCCGCACAAACACTCTGACAAGGCATGTTAGTGGAGGTGATCATCAGCGCGCTATTATTGCTCCAAAAGAGAGAAAGCAGATGGCTACAGCATCGGAGAAAGCTCTGTCAAAAGAAGAGAAGCAGTTGCCGTCGCGATGCAGACCGTATTTTTCCTTGTCAAGAAAATCTTCCCCTCCATAAATATCAGCCTCTGATCAAGTTTTTTTGAGATGTTGAAAGTCCCAACATTGAACACTTGCAATGTGGAGAAAAGACTGACTATTCCAGTGCCACATCTGCCAATGGCTTCTTGAAAGTTTTGTCCGACATTATAGACGATAACATAACTATGAAAGTGAAAGAGTCGCCCATGGTCACTGTGTTCACAGACGAGAGCACGGATATAGTTGTCAACCATAAACTGGCCATCAGTGTTAGGATAGTGAATCCTACAACTCTGCAACCATCCACTTTCTTTCTGACGGATGTGAGAATCACACTGGCAACAGGGGAAGGAATCTTTCAGGCGGTGAAGGCCGAGCTAGACAAGAGGCAGATAGATATGAACAAGGTCATGGGACGGGGCACAGATGGTGCCTCAGTGATGACCGGACAGAAAAGAGGATTGACAGGTCACTTTCTCCAGGTGAACCCTCATTTGAAAAACGCACACTGCAGTGCCCATAGAACTGCACTTGTCTCAGAGCAAGCTGCAGAGAATGTGCCAGCTGTGACCACTTTCAAAGAAACCATCACAAGTATTTTCTACTTTTTTTTCACAAATCCCCACAAAGAGTGATGAACTTGAGTCCATTCAAGAAATACTGAATGATCCTGTTCTCAAATATAAAGAAGTACATGCCATTAGATGGCTTTCTTTCTTCACTGCGTTAGAAACTGTCTATAAGACACTTGATTCACTCATCACCTTCCTGGAAGCCAGAAGTGCTGGAAATGATGCCAAAGCAAGTGGGCTGAGAAAGAAAGTGGCACAGGAACTGTTCATCACACTTTCCTACGCAATGCTTGACTGGTTGCAGCCCATCATGAAACTGAACCAGCTGTTTCAGCGCAAGGATCTAGATATAGGGGTGGTCAAAGTGAATGTTGAGCAGTGTGTCAGTGACTTAGAGAAGATGAGAGATGATGCTGTTGGGGAGAGCAAGCCTACATACATGAACCAGCTTCAACAGGATCTTCAAGATGGGATCTTTAAGGGAAAACACAAGGTGACCAGGAATGCAGCACACTTTCAAACTGTGAAACAGAATTTCTTGCAAGGCATGATTGAAAATGTGAAGTCAAGATTTCCAGAGTCTGAGATGATGTTTAAGTTCTCAGTGCTTGGCATGAGACCACTGAACTTTGTGCCAGACAGTGAACTACAGTCCTGGGGTAATGATGAGGTGGCATCATTGGCTGACTTTTACTGCTCACCTCAGCAGCATACTGGCCCAGATGGGCAGGTGACTTGCTCAGAGCCAGTCCTCAAGTGCACTACACAGGATGTGATTGAGGAGTGGAAGAAATGCAAAAAACTGGCTAAAGAGAACAGGTACCCTGTGAACTCATTGTCTGCTGTGTGGGGATCACTAGCCAGTGTGCAAGAAGATGGACAGCTTGACTGCCCCAACATAATTCAAACTGGCCTGTCTTGCCCTCACTCACCCTATACACTCATGCGACTGTGAGAGAGCCTTCAGCGTGCAAAATCTGACAGTCACTGCTGTACGAAACAGACTTTCACCGGACAGGTGTGACCAGTTAATGCGAGTGAGGATGGAGGGTGGGGAGATCACTGACTTTGACTTCAAAGCTGCTGTTAGGAGGTGGGCAGGGCAGGCTACCAGGAGAATAAAAATCAACTAAGTGCGACTGGGATCTGCAGAGGTCCAGGTACTGTACTTTCACACACTTTCCACTTTTCACCGACTGATTTCTGTCTCTTTCTCTTCTTTGTCACACACACACACACACACACACACACACACACACACACACACACACACACACACACACACACACACACACACACACACACACACACACACACACACACACACACACAGAGAGAGAGAGTGACACGCACACGCGCTTTTTTTTTCCTTATTATTTATTTAGGATTTTTTAACAACTGATGACCCATTGATCATGAAATTGACCCATTGTTTTTCCACTGGGCGGGCCAATTGACCCATAGGCATTTTTGGCTTGGATGAACCCTGCACACACACACACAATGTGTGTAGTCATTTTCAGAGCGCTGTCATCAGCAGCTGACTTCAAGAGTGGATAGAGTTTTCTTGAAACCGCAGACAGTATGTCATGTTTATTGATTCTGAGAAGCATTTGACTCCGTTAATGAAAATCTACTTTGGTCAATGTTTATGACGGGAAAAGTGGGGTGTGCGTGTAAATTAGTACACATAAATAATGGGTGCGTATGAGAATGAGAACGAAGGCGCGGTGTGCCGCTGCTTTACAATAGATCTCCCCTGTACATTTGGTCACATTTGTACTCCAGTTCTGTTTTCTTTCATAAAGAGATGACTGCAGAAGTGATCAGTTCTCAAAGGCAGTCCTGTATTTACTAACGACCCCTGGGAACTCTTTGCACTCCTTGTGACCGGCCATGTTACGTCAATGGCGGAAAGAAGAACTGGTTTGGAAAACCAAAGAAGAATTGGTTTGGAAAACCAAACAGTTTTATAGCGAGCGGCTGGTTTTGGATTGAATGCAGATATGAATAAAAGCTGCGTCACAAGGCGATTTGTGTAGTGTGTATAGAGACAGTTACAGAGACAGAAAGGCAGGTAAGTACAGCAGAAACAGTATAGTGATTCGCTGACTTTGCTACTTCCCCCAACAAGCTGGGCCACACGGACTTCCCACTTTTACCGGTAGAAAAATCAGAAAGGCTCTCTCTCTCTCTCTCCTTTTTTTTTTTTTTTTTTTTAAGCTTTTCTGGAGGGTTGGGGCCGGGGTCAGGTTCGGGTGTGCTTACAGCAGCTGCGCAAAAGATAGAATTTCATAAACGAGAAAATAATTATCTTTATGTTGTGTTGCACGATGGTAAGAAATATTAGAGAACGTCAAATACTTGAAATAAATGATCATTCAGTTGATGTCAGAGAGAGAGAGAGAGAGAGAGAGAGAGAGAGAGAGAGAGAGAGAGAGAGAGATGAGAGATGGGGGGGGGGGGGGGGGGGGGGGGGGGGGGGGGGATAAAGAAGAAGACGAAGACGGGCAAATGTATTATACTAAAATAGGGTAAACAGGAGCCTGGAGGGCAGGCCTGATGAGAGGACTGGATGGTGGGTTTGTGCGTTGTTCTGAGCGTGGAAACAACAACGATGGGCAAAAGTCTCTTCCATCAGTACATGCAGAAGCTTCGTCATTCCACACAGTCCTTCAGCCACAATCTTGATTGGCACAGTAAACCCGTGTCTCTTGTCTTCGGTATTTACACACAAAGACATACACAAAAATTTAGTAAAAAAAAAAAAAATACTCATCTGTTTGTGGACAGGGCATCACAGTTAATCATATTATCTCATGTGCCGCTATCAAACAAATCATACCCTAGCTTTCTACACATACAATTAGAAATATTTTTGAATCACCAGTATTAACCTATGAATTCTTTCTTTATCAAAGAGTCCAATAAGTAAGTACTTACATTTTCTTACATTTATATATCTCATACTTATGAGGTTACTTTTAAGTGAGTTAATCATTTACCTGCTACTAAATCTACATAAAAATATACGGAAGGACCATCTTCATCCGTCCCCTAACTCTTACTGTTCTCTCCCATATCAAAACCATTTGTAATTTTCTAGGTTTAACATGGGTTTGATTTGTTTGTTTATTTATTGTTTTGATGATGAGCCCCCCGGCTAATATCACTTAAAGTGGATAAGAACTATTGAGCGGAAGATAAAAGGAAAGACAGAAGAAACAGCCAATGGGAATAGCACAAAGGTCTGGGGAGCCAATCAGGTACCGCGCATGCTGGAGAAAAAGGGAAATGACTCTGGGACTAAGGGAGCTAACTGGTCTGATTTTGATGGATGCTGCCCCTTCTGTCTGCCTGCCCCTATGAGTGCATGAGCGTGAGAGGGAGGGAGGGAGGGAGGGAGCGAGAGAGAGAGAGAGGAGAGAGAGAGAGTGAGAGAGGAGAGAGAGAATGAGAGAGGGAGGGAGCGAGAGAAAGAGTGTGCGTGCGTGCGAGTGAGAGTGTGACCGAGCGTTTGTGCGAGGGAGAGTGTGAGCAAGTGTGTGTGTGTGTTGGGGAGGGGGGGGGGGGGGGTGAGTGAGTGGAACGTGTGAATGAGTCTCTCTCTCTCTCTCTCTGTGGTTTTGTGTATGAGAGTGTGTGAGTTGGTGGGTAAGAGTGCGTGTGGGGTGCGAGTCCGTGAGCGAATGAGTGTGTGCAAGAGAGTGTGAGTGCGAGTGAATGTGTGAGAGTGAGGATGATTAAGTGGATGAGAGTGAGTGAGAATGAGTGAGTGTGTAAATGTGTTTATGTGTGTGTGTAAGTCTGAGTGAGTGTGTAAGTCTGAGTGTGTATGAGTTGGTGCGTATGAGTGAGTGCGTGTGTGAGCACGTGAGTGTGTGGGCTAGTTCGTGAGAGTGAGTGAATGTTGGTGTGCGTGTGTGTGTGTGTGTGTGTGTGTGTGTGTGTGTGTGTGCGCGCGTGCATGAGTGTGTGTGTGTGTGTGTGTGTGTGTGTGTGTGTGTGTGTGTGTGTGTGTGTGAGAGAGTGTGTGAGAGAGAGAGTGTGTGAGAGAGAGAGCGTGTGTGTGAGAGAGTGAGAGTGTGACAGTGAGTGTGTGTGTGAGAGGAGAGTGTGTGTGTGTGTGTGTGTGTGTGGAGTGTGTGTGTGTGTGTGTGTGTGTGTGTGTGTGTGTGTGTGTGTGTGTGTGTGCATTCGCGTGCGTCCGTGCGTCTGTGTGTGCGAGTGAATATGAGAGTGTGGCCGAGTGTCAGTGCGTGGGAGAGAGTCTGTGGGAGAGAGTGTGTGGGAGAGAGTCTGTGGGAGAGAGTCTGTGCGTGTGTATGTGTGTGTATTTTTTTGATCACAATTGTACTTCGTTAAATATTGACTTAGATCTTCCTGATGCAGACTTAAGCAGTTATCTTTGTTTATTTTTGCTTTTGTATGCTGATGACACTGTTTTGCTTGCTACCTCATGTAATGCTTTGCAAAAAGCTCTTACTGCGTTTAAAGAGTATTGTACTGGATGGAAACTAACTGTTAATGTACAGAAAACTACAGTTGTGATATTCAAATGGACGTAAGAATAATAAACACGTGTTTAAATTTGGTAACGAAGTCATTGAAATAGTAGATAGTTTCAAATATTTGGGAATCTGTTTTAGTAGATCTGGTAAATTTCATAAATGTAAAAAACATAGGCATGCATGATCAGCACAAAGTGCAATGTTTTCATTACTCCAAGTCGCTCGAAATCAAAAATTACCCGTGAATATTGTTTTAGATCTATTTGAAAAGATGGTTGTACCTGTGCTATTATATGGCTGTGAAATATGGGGTTATGAAGATATCAAAATCATAGAAAGCTTGCAGCTTAAGTTCTTAAAGCATTTACTCCACCTTAACCGCAGTACCATGACAGAGTTATTATATGGGGAACTTGGGATTTATCCGTTGTCTGTGCAAATTAAAACCCAAATGATCCGATTCTGGATCTCACTAGCAACTCAAACGGATAAATATTCGAGTAAAATATATTGTGTTTTACATGACTTGTATAAAAGTGGTATTTATATGTCTGGGTGGATAAAGTGTATACAAAGCATTTTTGTAGAAACAGGCTATGATTGTATTTGGGAAAAACACAGCAGTTTTCTAACGAAAGATCGTTATGCAGAAACATTTCTTCATCTTTGAAAGATAACTATGTACGTTCGTGGAATAGGGTATTATATTCAAGTATAAATGCCTATTCTATAGAAATTATAAAACGGATTTCAAACGTGAAAATTACATTGAACAATTACCTGATCTATATATATTTCCCTTAATTAAATTCCGATGTAGTAATCACAAACTCATGATTGAAGTAGGAAGAAGACTTGGTCTTGCCCGCGAGGAACGCTTTTGTAAAGATTGTAAACAAGATGTTGGAGACGAATTTCATTTCATTATGGAATGCCCAAAGTATGAAGAGTTACGAGTACGTTTTATTCCCAGAAAGTATACGAGTGTGAAATCTGTTTACAACCTGTGCAGACTATTCTCGGCTGGCAAGAATGTTCTGTTAAAGCTGAGTAAATATTTAAAATTCAGCAAAACGGTGTAAGTTTATGATGACCAGCCTGCTCTATGTTTTAGTGATTATGCCATTACGCCTTTAATAATAAAACGCTTCCTGCATTTTGCTTAGTTATTTTGTGTCATGTTGAAGTGGATTACATTGTTTTTTTTTTTCTTTTGTTTTATGTCCTCCATACCCCCAAAGGGTGACAGGATAATTAAATCTTGAGCATTACTGTCCGAATTCTCTTATTTGCTTCGTAAATATACATGGCTACATTCTAAAGTGTATTCTCATTCCTTGTTGACAGCAAGAGAATTAGCCCTTTCAGAGAGAGAGAGAGAGAGAGAGAGAGAGAGAGAGAGACTGAGTGCGTGTGAGTGCGTGTGCATGTGAGAGAAAGTGTGAGTGTGTTAGAGAGTTTTGTGTGTGTGTGTGTGTGTGTGTGTGTGTGTGTGTGTGTGTGTGTGTGTGTGTGTGTGTGTGTGTGTGTGTGTGTGCTGGTGTGAGTGTGGTTGTAAGTGTGTGAGAGTATGCGTGTGTGAATGAGAGTGAGGGTATGTGCCAGACTGTTAAAATGATAGTGTGTGAGAGTCTGCGTGAGTGCGTGTGTGTGTGTGTGTGTGTGGGGGGGGGGTCTGTGTGAGAGTGTTTGAGTGGGGAGTGTGTGTGTGTGTGTGTGTGTGTGTGTGTGTGAGAGAGAGAGAGAGAGAGAGAGAGAGAGAGAGAGAGAGAGAGAGAGAGAGAGAGAGAGTCTGAGTGCGTGTGCATGTGAGAGAAGGTGTGTGAGTGTGTTAGAGAGTTTTCGTGTGTGTGTGTGTGTGTGTGTGTGTGTGTGTGTGTGTGTGTGCTAGTGTGAGTGTGGTTGTAAGTGTAGGAAAGTATGCGTGTGTGAATGAGAGTTAAGAGTATGTGCGAGACTGTGAAAATGATAGTGTGAGTGAGAGTCTGCGTGAGTGCGAGTGTGTGTGTGTGTGTGGGGGGGGGGGGGGGGGGGGGGGGGGGGTTGGGGGGGGGGGTGTGAGAGTGTTTGAGTGGGAGTGAGTGAGTGAGTGAGTGAGTGTGAGTGTGTGTGTGTGTGTGTGTGTGTGTGTGTGTGTGTGAGTGAGTGTGTGTGTGTGTGAGAGAGAGAGAAAGAGAGAGAGAGAGAGAATGTGTAGGTGTGTGATATGTGAGAGTGAGAGTGTGTGTGTGTGTGTGTGTGTGTTACTTCTAAATCATTAAGCCGGGGGGGGGGGGGGGGGGGGGGGGGGACCGTTTCCCTGTATTGTAGCCAGACAAAGCGGGAAGATGGATCGGAATTTCTTTTGAACTATTTTATTTCATTTTCGTTGTTGTAAGAGAAGTTGCCGACTGGAAACCTACATCACACAACACCTTTCCCAGGTCAAACACCTGTCGCAAAGAGCATACACACTTTGGGTGCCCAGAGTATTTCGGAGCAGTTTGATTCAAAGTCACGATGTCACACGACAGAACACCCACAGCAAAACGCCACACGCTGTATCCGCTGGACACCATGGACTGATTGACTGGGGCACGACTTCACACCTCACTTGGATCCGGCTGCCTGATTCTTCTGGTCTGCTTCTGTCAGTCTTGTGTGTTGAATGTTTCTTTCTGTCTTGTGGTGTTAAGAGGCAACGAGATCAAACGATCCTAAACAAAGTTTTTGTTCCATGTTAAGAATATTAAGGAGTCTCTCCATTCTCCGTCGTCACTGACTGTCCAGCAAGGCACAGTAACTGATCGAACAGGACACTAACAGAACAGCCGTTCAGCGACTCATGATGCGCACTGCTAGGATCGTCTTCAACTTCATCCATTAGATCGCCACTGATTTCACTGCTGCTGCTTTGGGGGGGTCGCAAAATATTGACAGTTATGAACAAAAGAAAAAAAAAACCTATCACATTGATGATTTTAAATGTCTACCAACTAATTCTGCGTTAGTATAATCAGCAGACGACTTCTTTCTCGCTCTTTTCGCTCTGTTTGACCACCTGATCCCGGACCGTAGACCCCCCCTTCCCCCAACTCTTCCACTCCCTCCCACCTTCCCAAATGAACCTTCCTGTGGACAGGTGGGGTGGGGAAGCAGGAGAGGGGAGGAACAACCTACAGCTTCCTTCTCCATCCTGCTACTGTTCGACTTCTCCTCCGGTACGTGGCACCATCGACTTACAGGGGCCAAGGGCATCGGCTGCCGCAGCTATTTCAGGAAGCGGCGTTTTAAGAGTAGATCTCTTCCTCGCAGACAAGAGCATTACTGTGAAATTAGTTCACACGTGAAATAGCTTCCAAACCTAGTTTCCACAGAACTATGTCAGGCAGGAATCACGGAAAGTACCGTTGCTACACGTTCATTTGGGTGCACGATTGCTGTCGCCTTTTCTTTTTTTTTTTTTTTTTGTTTTTTGAGTGCTTTCCCCAGAAATAATCTGTGTCAGCGGGAAAAAAGGGACCGTTGTTTGGAAACACAAACCTCAGAGTCAGGGGAGGTCACTATCACAAACATCTGTTTTTTTTTTGTTTTGTTTTTTTTTTTGGGGGGGGGGGGGGGGGGGCAACAACAGCTGCATGCTACTACATACAATAGGTAGTCAGTATATAGGCTTCATTGCCGTCTTACCTCGGATGCAAGTCGGTTTGGGTCAGAATAACGCGAAACTGTAACGACCTCCCTCTCCCTCTCTCTCTCTCTCTCTCATAGATACACATGTAGAGACACAAAATGCATCTAAGATGGGGAGATAAATCATGTGGTTTTTAAACGAGAGAGCTGAACCACAAAACTGCCTGATGCACTTTTTTTTTTTTATCCTGTCCACCATTTTGGTGGCAGGAAACTTTCCTCGCAGATAGGGGAGTGTCATTTCCAAGTTAGCAGTGCTTCTTCCTATTCTTGTCCGGTGGGACTGTCCTCACAGGTGGAAAAAATGTAAGAAAAAACAAAACATCGCGTTCAAATCAATTTCACTATACCCCCCCCCCCCCCCCCCCCCCCCCCCCCCCCCCCCCCCCCCCCCCCCCCCCAAGCTCATGGGATCGTTATCCGCCGTTTGTCACGTCACGTGGATTGCTGTGGACGGCAAACTACTGCATGCAACCAGACTGACTAATACTATTATGTCTGGTTCTAGATTGACTAATACTATTATGTCTGGTTCTAGATTGACTAATACTATCATGTCTGGTTCTAGATTGACTAATACTGTCATGTCTGGTTCTAGATTGACTAATACTGTCATGTCTGGTTTCTAGATTGACTAACACTATCATGTCTGGTTCTAGATTGACTAACACTGTTATGTCTGGTTCTGGATTGACTAACACTGTTATGTCTGGTTCTAGATTGACTAGCACTATCATATCTGGTTCTGGATTGACTGACACTATCATGTCTGGTTCCAGATTGACGAGCACTGTTATGTCTGGTTCTAGATGGACTAACACTATCATGTCTGGTTCCAGATTGACTAGCACTGTTATGTCTGGTTCTAGATGGACTAACACTATCATGTTTGGTTCCAGATTGACTAGCACTTATGTCTGGTTCTAGATGGACTAACACTATCATATCTGGTTCCAGATTGACGAGCACTGTTATGTCTGGTTCTAGATGGACTAACACTATCATGTCTGGTTCCAGATTGACTAGCACTGTTATGTCTGGTTCTAGATGGACTAACACTGTTATGTCTGGTTCCAGATTGACTAGCACTGTTATGTCTGGTTCTAGAGGACTAACACTATCATGTCTGGTTCCAGATTGACTAGCACTATCATGTCTGGTTCCAGATTGACTAGCACTGTTATGTCTGGTTCTACTGATGAGTGAGTGTCAATGGGGGAGGGGAGGGGGGGGGGGGGCGGAAAAAGTCGACTCCAGGCAAATGTAACACACGGCTCTCTTCACAAGACAAGACACCAATGGCTTTCGAAACTTAGTAAAGAAAGGTTTCAAATGTCACATCGTAACGCCCTCTTCTTCACACTCCCTCTCCCCCCCCCCCATCCGCCCCCCCCCCCCCCCCCCCACCACCCCTCCCCCCTTCTTCTCCTCGCCCCTCCCGCTCCCTCTTTTTTGTTCTAAATATTTGCTACATCGTTGTCATGATGATGGAGGAATGTTTGCCTGCAGTCGTGGCAGTCCCGCCGTATTTTACCCTGGTAAGGTGATGTTGCCTGTAACCCAGCCAACAGCGAAGGGCCACATCAGGGCTGCCTCCGTGTTGAAGTGGACGGTTTGTTATCCGTTTGCGAGTTCCATTCCTCATGCCAGAGGGCTTTGACGTAAGCCTGGGCTTTGGCTTTCAGATCAGTGTGAGGGATAGACAATCTGCTCAACTCTTTCCTTGTGGCAACTCGTTGCCTCGAATACCTCACCCGCATGGCTGGGAACACAAGCAAAAGTATGCAGTATCCATTTGATTTCAAAGAACTGCACACATTGAACTACTGCTCATTTCTCTATTTTGAAACAAGTGCAGGCACATCAATTGCACCGTCATGAAAACTGTGAAAGAAAATAGAAGTGAAAAAAAAGGGGACGTTTGAATATAGATATAAAATCATTTTACATCAGTATAATTATGGGGACCATGATACCATGATATCTTGAAAAAATTATTTCATCGCCAAGGGTTCAAAAACAGAATCCAAGGGCACTCCAAGCTGCCAGTGAAGAGAAGAAACGTAAAATGTGAAGACAACTCCGAATGGAAATGAAGTTGCATGAACAAAACCAAATCATTATTACATGGGGCTAATCTTGCCGATGTGCTTTAGGATCGACTGAAGGAAACGAGGGCGGTCCAAAGCAAAAGATGTCGGAGGGGTCAGCTTGACTGTGAAGCATTTTCGGCCAGCTCAGCGCTGTTAGCAGCTTAGAATTAGGCAGAACAGCCTTTACTTAGACCTCCTAAGAGATGCCACCTCACACTGATTGACCACATAAATGGAGGGTGACAACAAGTGCACACTAACAGTTCCTTTGTCGGAAAGGAATGACGTGCCGAAGGTTTATGGACAGATGAAAGAAGGTACAGAGTAAACGGGAATGAAAAAGAGAGTGTAAAAACGAGAGAGGAGAGAGAGAGAGAGAGAGAGAGAGAGAGAGAGAGAGAGAGAGAGAGAGACAAGACAAGTTTGGTGTTGCTAATACTTCGACCTTCCTCAGCAAATCACTTCCTTGCTTCAAAACCACAAATACATATGATGGAACTGCTGCTACAACGCACTTCATTTGTTATCCTTATTGATCAATATTCGTCCGGTCCATCAGCATTCTTTCCATGATAACAACAGATCCATCTCACCTCTGCACCGGCCTCTGCAGGCTACAACTGTACTCTCCAACATTTGCACACTCTGCGACCTACGCTTATGCACACGGGAGGACGCAGACAGACAGACACACGTTTCAGTTTCATCAAAGAGGTGTCACTGCGTATGGACTTGTCCATAAACGCTACACCACATCCGCTTAGTTTTGAGACCACACTACGCATGATTTCAAGCTGATGGATGAATGAATTAATAGCTACAATGTCTCTAAGGCCCATAGCTATAGAAGTAGTCGTTGGGGAAACCCGAGACCGCAGACGCAAACCTCCCCTCTCTATCTGTCTCTGTCAGCAGCCGCCGGCGGCAGCTCACGCGTATGGAGTCCGGTCCATTCTTCGATGTTCTCATGCCAGTTCTTCCGCTGTCTTCCTCTTCTTCTCCCGCCCTCGATGGTGCCTTGCATGATTGTTTTGGACAGACTGGAGTGTCCAGTGTTGTGCTCAAACCGTATCAGCCTGCGTCTCTTCACCGCTGAAAGGAGAGGTTCCTGAGGTCCAGCAAGGTTCTCAATTCTGCTCCGTACATATTTATAGGTCCTGTGCTCTATCGAGGAGATCTGAAGGAGCTTCCTCAGGCATTTGCTCTCGAAAGCCTGGATCTTCCTTTCAGTTTCAGCCGTCAGTGTCCATGCTTCGAAACCATACAGTGCAATGGAGACCACCAGGGCTTTGTAGAGTTTGAATTTTGAGGAGAATCGGATGTTACTTTTCCACACACTGTCCAGTTTGGTCACGGCTGCGGCGGCTGTGCCAAGCTAAGATGAGAGAATTGAAAAAGGAGGTCTGGTGGTTACAACTTAGCATATGCCCGACCTACGCATAACGCACTGGTCTGACCTAGAGTGCCTACCTAACATTGGTTGTGCCTTTTTTTCATCAGTGAGTGTGTGTGTGTGTGTGTGTGTGTGTGTGTGTGTGTGTGTGTGTGTGTGTGTGTGTGTGTGCGTGTGTGTGTGAGAGAGAGAGAGAGTTTAGTGAATGTACACATGTGTGTTCGGATGTGTGGGCACGGGCCCATTCGTGTGCGCCAGCGTGTGTGTGTGTGTGTGTGTGTGTGTGTGTGTGTGTGTGTGTGTGTGTGTGTGTGTGTGTGTGTATGCATGAAAGTGTATGCATGTGTGTGTGTGTATGCATGCGTGTGTGCACGCTTGTGTGTGTAGGTATGCGTGCACATGTGTGTGTGCGTTGCGCATGTATGCTTGTGTGTGTGCGCGCGTGCAGGAGTGCATGTGCATGCGTGTGTGCAATTTGCGGGTTTGTGTAAGCATGCACACGTATCTGCATAATTTTGTATGTGTACATATGTGTATGTATGTGCGTGTCTTTGTATGTGAGGTTGTACGCATGTGCGTGTGTGTATGCACGTGCGCGTTCATGTGTATGCGCGCACATGTATGGGTGTGGATGTGCACATGCACACATGTGTGTGCGTAGGATCGAACGTATGTACGCGCGCACATGTGTATGCGTGTGTGTGTGCGCACGCGTGCGCGCGTATATATATATATATATATATATATATATATATATATATGCTGAACAATTAAGAAGTGGGGGAAAACAAGTGCAGGTTAACATTCTTCCATTATTATAGTAATGATTTGGCAAAGATTGGAAAAAGAAGAAAAAAAAAAAGTAAATGGGAAAATATATGTCATAAATATAAAAACCCTTCACTAGCTGCATGAGGAAAACTATCGCAACCCCTCTCGAAGACAGATCTATATGTATCGCCTGCTCCGAGCCTTTCGTCCGCTGGATCGGACTCATCAGGGAGACACGGCTGATTGTGTCTGTGCTCTTGGCGTCAGATAGAGACACACCACAGTCCATAATTCTGTGGTGTTCCGACCACCAAGGGTTCGAAAAAAAATCCAACAGCACCCCCCCAAAACAGTCAGCGAAAGGTAGTAGAATTAAACAAAACGAAAGTGTGGAGAGGAAAAAAAAAAATATATATATATATATGTGTGTGTGTGTGTGTGTGTGTGTGTGTGTGTGTGTGAGGTGACTGTGTGCGCCTTTTATTGTTTGTGGGAAATGAATGTTCAGACGATGACTTAGGACCAAGAACAAGAACATCAAATACAACATACACGTGCACGCGCACGGGCACACACACGCTTAACAAGAACATCAACTCCGCCCCCCCCCCCCCCCCCTTCGCAGACACACGCACACGCGCGCGCGCCCACACACACTGACTCTCTCTCTCTCTCTCTCTCTCTCTCTCTCTCTCTCTCTCTCTCTCTCCTGTCTTCCTCGTTTCCTCGTGGGAACACACACTCTGACGATGCCCAGATCCGAACCCTCCACCGCTCCCAGCTAACCGCCCGCAAACTGGTCAC
>JADBJO010001418.1:333427-338427 GCA_016801955.1 Conus betulinus
TGGTTTAGCTGTTGCACTACGCGTCACCGACAATGTCACCGTCATCCTTCCCACTTCCCCTCTCCCCCTTCCCTCCCCCCCTCCCCTTTCCTTCTCCTCTTGAATTATGCTTCGCCGTCATACATACTGTTGCTTTCTCCGTGTGTGTGTTTGTGTGTGTGTGTGTGTGTGTGTGTGTGTGTGTGTGTGTGTGTGTGTGTGTGTGTGTGTGTGGCGTGCATACGAGTGTGTGTGTGTGTGTGTGTGTGTGTGTGTGTGTGTGTGTGTGTGTGTGTGTGTGTGTGCACGCGCGTGTGTGTGTGTTTGCGCGTGTGAGCGCACGCAGGCTGATATATATATATATATATATATATATATATATATATATATATATATATATATATATATATATATACACCCATATATATATATATATATATATATATATATATCACAGACACACACACACACAACATACATACGCGCGCGCGCACACAACACACACAAACACGCGCGCGCACGCTAGCGTGCGCGGATAAACATCGACTGACACTAATCGCATTTCTTACCAGCTGTAATCGCTTGCACTGAGCTCGATCGCCGTTGATTTGGCTCGCTATCTTCCCCCAAGAAAAATAACAGTTTGGAGAGAGAGAAGAGACAGAGAGAGAGAGAGAGAGAGAGAGAGAGAGGGAGGGAGAGTGAGGGGGGAGGAGAGGAAGGAGGAGAGGAAGGAAGAAAGAGAGAGAGGGAGAAGGGCAGAGAGAGAGAGGAGAGAGAGAGAGAGAGAGAGAGAGAGAGAGAGAGGGTGAAGAAGAAGAAGAAGTAAGAGAGAGGATGCCTCTCCTTCAGCTCTTGTGTTTGCCCGCAACCCCCCCCCCCCCCCCCCCCCCACCCCTCCACCAACCCCTACAGGATGTTGAGCTGAACACATCTGAAAAGTGCTTACGTGTGTGCCATTGTTAAAAAAAGAAAAAAAGAAAAAGAAATCTGCTTGTTGTGTCCAAGACACTGCCGTTCTTTATTCATGAAGAACGTCCACTGTCCCCTAGCAGGAATAATTTATTGGAAACAAACCAGTATCTGAAAGGTCACATCCATGGATAAATTAACACAATTTCGGTTTCGGGTTTAGTGAGTGAACAGATTTTTTTTAAACAAATTGTGGCAAGAGAGGTATGCTTTTCTAAAAAAGCGAAACAACAACAACACAACCCCCCCGCCCCCCCCCCCCCCCCCCCCCCCCCCCACCCCCAAAGGAAAAAAGCATTAATGAAAAAAAAAATGATACTAATCAACAACAATCAACAGAAAAATCAGCCGTCTTTGATAATTCCTGTGGAAAAGAGAGTTCAGAGGCCGAGTGTTTCCCTGACAAATCAGACAACAAGTCAGAGGCCGATTGTTTCCCTGACCAATCAGACAGCGTTACTATTTTTAGTGTACTTTGGAAGGTGGTGGTGGTGTTGAAACTAATGGCAGGAGATAATCAGAAAGTCTCCCCCTTTTGACCTCTGGCCTTTAAACCAGTTCCCAGACATCACTTTTGTTTCAATCCGAGACGAAGTGGATTTCAAACAGAGAGACTTCCCCGAAGATGGAGTATGGCTGCCTTAATGGCGGGATTAAAAAAAAACGGCCATACACACAAAAACTATACTGCCTGTCTATACAGGCAGTGTCCGCAGGAGTATCAGCCTGCGTACGCAGAAAGAAAAAGAAAGAAAAAACGGAAGTGACAGCTGGATCTGACAGCACATTCAGTTTTTTGCTTCCTCTTCCGTTTTTCATCTCTGTGCTTCAGCAGTTGAATTGGAAACCAAATTCTGCGTAGCACTCTTCAGCTTTTATCTCTTGTCTCTTGAAATTGAAAACGAAACCAGATTTTGCATACACCGTCTTCGTTTTTGTTTGTTTGTTTTGTTTGTTTTTCTTCCCCTGTCTTTTGAGGTTGAATTCAAAACTAGGATGATGCGGATTTCAAGCTACATTCTGCAAACATCGTCCTCGTTTGTTAACATCCCTGTCTTTTAGGGGTGGAATTCCAAGCTCGTTTGTTAACATCCCTGTCTTTTTAGGGGTGGAATTCCAACCTACATTCTGCAAACATCGTCCTCGTTTGTTAACATCCCTGTCTTTTAGGGGTGGAATTCCAACCTACATTCTGCAAACATCGTCCTCGTTTGTTAACATCCCTGTCTTTTAGGAGTGGAATTCCAACCTACATTCTGCAAACATCGTCCTCGTTTGTTAACATCCCTGTCTTTTAGGGGTGGAATTCCAACCTACATTCTGCAAACATCGTCCTCGTTTGTTAACATCCCTGTCTTTTAGGGGTGGAATTCCAACCTACATTCTGCAAACATCGTCCTCGTTTGTTAACATCCCTGTCTTTTAGGAGGTGGAATTCCAACCTACATTCTGCAAACATCGTCCTCGTTTGTTAACATCCCTGTCTTTTAGGGGTGAAATTCCAACCTACATTCTGCAAACATCGTCCTCGTTTGTTAACATCCCTGTCTTTTAGGGGTGGAATTCCAACCTACATTCTGCAAACATCGTCCTCGTTTGTTAACATCCCTGTCTTTTAGGGGTGGAATTCCAACCTACATTCTGCAAACATCGTCCTCGTTTGTTAACATCCCTGTCTTTTAGGAGTGGAATTCCAACCTACATTCTGCAAACATCGTCCTCGTTTGTTAACATCCCTGTCTTTTTTAGGAGTGGAATTCCAACCTACATTCTGCAAACATCGTCCTCGTTTGTTAACATCCCTGTCTTTTAGGAGTGGAATTCCAACCTACATTCTGCAAACATCGTCCTCGTTTGTTAACATCCCTGTCTTTTAGGAGTGGAATTCCAACCTACATTCTGCAAACATCGTCCTCGTTTGTTAACATCCCTGTCTTTTAGGGGTGGAAATTCCAAGCTAGATTCTGCGTGCATCGACTTTGTTTTCTATCTCTGTCTTTTGAAGCTGAAGTCTGAACTAGACCTACATTCATCATTTTCGTTTGTTTTTTTTTTTTTTCATCTGTCTCTCCAGAAGATGAATTCAAAACAAGATTGTGCATACGTAGTCTTTCTCCTCCCTCTTCACGTTGAATTCGAAACTAGGTTCTCCATACATCGTCGTCGGCTTTTTGGTTTTTGTTTTTTTTCAATCTCTGCCTCTTGAAGCCGAATTCCATACTAGATTCTGCATACACCGTCTCCCCCCCCCCCCCCCCCCCCCCCCCCCCCCCCCATCTCTGTCCCTTGAAGCTGAAATCGAAACTAGATTCTGCATACACCGTCTAGGTTTCTAATCTCTGTCTGTTTTCTCTATCAATGTTACGATAGGCAGCGGTATGCTGGTCATGCTGTGCGATTGGTATGACAGATTTTGAGGTTTCTTTCACTTTTTGACTTATTTTTCTTCCTTACGTATTATTGTGTGAGCCGTTTAGGATTATGATGCCTTCTTCGGGAAACGGAAAAGGTAAATGCCCTGTTGCTTTCTCGGCCACTGCTGTGAGAAGCGTTGCACATTTAGTTATTGAAACGCCCTCAGCCTGCCGTTGCCCGCGTGTTGCAAGGTAAATACACACACCGGACTCCCCAGCTTCAAAGCCATTACCTTCCCCCCATCCCATATCCCTCACATACCACTGGGTACACCCTAACAGCCCCCTCCTTCCCCGTCTACAACACACACACACACCCACACACCTTCACACACACACACACAGAGAGAGAGAGAGAGAGAGAGAGAGAGAGAGAGAGAGAGAGAGAGAGAGAGAGAGAGAGAGAGTTTCTTTTCATCAAAAGTCATTTCAATTGAAAAGCCATATAACCGAGGAACAAACGACAGATACATACTGGCAACGTCCGGAATGTGAATTTCGCTGCAGAGGAAGAAAACGTGGGGAACAGGGAGGTGGGCGGCGCGGGATAAGGGGTGTGGAGGGGGGGTGGGGGGGGGAGAGCGGTCAGAAGAGGTGAGAAATAATAATGAGGCAACCCCACCCCCACCCTAACCCCCAAATTACTTTTACCCCCTGAAGAAAACCTCCCTCCTTTCAAGGTAACTGAATACACTAGCTGAAATCAACTTCAAGGGCGAGGAAAGAGGGGGGGGGGGGGGGGGGGGGGGGGGGGGGACGGGGAGGGGGGGGGGGGGGACGCGAGGAATTGGAAGGAGGGTTTATTTCAGAGGAAGGTGAAGGAGCAAGTGTGTATGTGTGTGTGTGTGTGTGTGTGTGGGTGTGTGGGTAAGGGGGGGGGGGGGAGGGGGGGGGGGAATTGGTATCCCGTAGGGGAAACCGGGGGACTCTTTCAGTAAGACATTATCCCCCCGTTTTAAAAAAAGTCTATGGTAGTAATTTCCTCCTTTCTGCCACTCTTTTCGGTTCTGCTTTTTTTTCCTTCCTTTTTTGGTTTGTTTCTCACCTGTGGTCACTATCGTCCAGTGTGGTTCTACCTCGGTGTCTTTTTCTCCTGAAAAACCCTTTACACTTTTCTTTCTTGGGGGGGGGGGGGGGGGGGGGGTAGTCACGAAAAGAAAAAGCAAATTCAGGGATGAAAAACAACATTTTTCTATTGCAAACAGACTTGCACTGTTACAGTTTCTGGAGCACACTATTGGCCTTAAAGTCAACTATCTCATTTGAACCGCACCGCCAGGGCGATGCTCGAGATATCGACTGTCGGCGTTACAGTCACACCGTTTCCACGCCCCATGTCTTAGCTGTTGTTTTTTTTCTCTCTCTCTCTCTTTCTGGTTGCTCTGTCAAACTGACGGGCGGGGGCAAACATTTCTGTGGACCTTCTGTGGCGTGAGAACGGCAGAGTCACTCTCGCTGATCGCGAGCTCCAAAACAGATTACCTCCCTTGCGTATTTCCCACCCCGTGGTCTCTGTCTAACGTAAACAAATCTTAAGTAACTGTTAAGCGAACCGCCAAGAGAAACGCGGACAAACGAGTCACAATACAAAACACGACGCGTTTCGACCGCCTAGGTCTTCTTCAGGCAAGACAC
>JADBJO010001418.1:343427-353427 GCA_016801955.1 Conus betulinus
CCCCCTCTCTCTCTCTTTAATAAAAGACCCCCTCTCTCTCTCTCTCTCTCTCTCTCTCTCTCTCTCTCTCTCTCTCCACATTCCCTTTCCTTTGTCTATTCAGTAGTCTACCTTTTACGCTAAAACAGAGGAGACACTGTGTATTGGTAAGGAGGAGCAGGAGGCTTGTGGGGGAGCGAGGGGGGAGGGGGGGGGGGGGGGGGGGGGGGGGGGGGGGGGGGGGGGGGGGGACGAGACGTTGACAAGTTTCAAAGGGAAGAAACATCGCACCCAAAAACCAGGCCGGCAGTATAACGCCCAGGGAAAACACTCGGATAGATTGTGGACGATGGTTCATGGCATTTTCAGACTGCTAGACTTTTTTCCCAAGCTCCCATTCTCTTTCTCGGAGTATAGGGAGGGATAGGGGGTGGGGGTAGGTAGGCGGGCTGGGGGTGAGGGTGAGATTGGATGGGAGGGGGGAATTGTAGCAACCCCCACGTGGCCCTTTGCTGTTTTGCTTTTTTACAGACTGATGAAGGGATGAAGGTTGGGATCTGTGACCAGCTATCTACACGGCAATGTCCAGGAGGAGGCCCACACCACGGATGGTGACCAGCTATCTTAACGGCAGTGTCCAGGAGGCGGCGGCTCACACCACTGATGGTGACCAGCTATCTACACGGCAATGTCAGGAGGAGGCCCACACCACGGATGGTGACCAGCTATCTACACGGCAATGTCCAGGAGGAGGCCCACACCACGGATGGTGACCAGCTATCTACACGGCAATGTCCAGGAGGCGGCTCACACCACTGATGGTGACCAGCTATCTTAACGGCAATGTCCAGGAGGAGGCCCACACCACTGATGGTGACCAGCTATCTTAACGGCAATGTCCAGGAGGAGGCTCACACCACGGATGGTGACCAGCTATCTTAACGGCAATGTCCAGGAGGAGGCCCACACCACTGATGGTGACCAGCTATCTACACGGCAATGTCCAGGAGGAGGCCCACACCACGGATGGTGACCAGCTATCTTAACGGCAATGTCCAGGAGGAGGCCCACACCACGGATGGTGACCAGCTATCTTAACGGCAGTGTCCAGGAGGAGGCCCACACCACGGATGGTGACCAGCTATCTTAACGGCAGTGTCCAGGAGGAGGCTCACACCACTGATGGTGACCAGCTATCTACACGGCAATGTCCAGGAGGAGGCTCACACCACTGATGGTGACCAGCTATCTACACGGCAATGTCCAGAGAGGAGGCTCTCACACCACTGATGGTGACCAGCTATCTACACGGCAGTGTCCAGGAGGAGGAGGCTCACACCACTGATGGTGACCAGCTATCTACACGGCAGTGTCCAGGAGGAGGAGGCTCACACCACTGATGGTGACCAGCTATCTACACGGCAGTGTCCAGGAGGAGGCCCCACACCACTGATGGTGACCAGCTATCTACACGGCAGTGTCAAGGAGGAGAGGGCTCACACCACTGATGGTGACCAGCTATCTACACGGCGGCAGTGTCCAGGAGGCGGCCCACACCACTGATGGTGACCAGCTATCTACACGGCAGTGTCCAGGAGGCGGCCCACACCACTGATGGTGACCACTATCTTAACGGCAGTGTCCAGGGAGGAGGCTCACACCACTGATGGTGACCAGCTATCTTAACGGCAGTGTCCAGGAGGAGGCTCACACCACTGATGGTGACCAGCTGTCTACACGGCAGTGTCCAGGAGGAGGCCCACACCACTGATGGTGACCAGCTATCTACACGGCAGTGTCCAGGAGGCGGCGGCCCACACCACTGATGGTGACCAGCTATCTACTCGGCAATGTCCAGGAGGAGGCCCACACCACGGATGGTGACCAGCTATCTTAACGGCAGTGTCCAGGAGGCGGCCCACACCACGGATGGTGACCAGCTATCTACACGGCAGTGTCCAGGAGGCGGCCCACACCACTGATGGTGACCAGCTATCTACACGGCAGTGTCCAGGAGGCGGCCCACACCACTGATGGTGACCAGCTATCTTAACGGCAGTGTCCAGGAGGAGGCTGCACACCACTGATGGTGACCAATGCACAGCTTTCTCGCCCACTCTGTGTGTGCGTGCATGTGTGTGTGTGCGTGCGCGCGTGTGTGTGTGAGTTAGCAAGTGAGCATGTGTCCGTGTGTGTAAGTGCGTGTGTGTATGTATGTGTGTGTGTGTGTGTGTGTGTGTGTGTGTGTGTGTGTGTGTGTGTGTGTGTGTGTGTGTGTGTGTGCGTGTATGTGTGCGTTTGCATGTGTGCGTGCGTGCGCGCGTGTGTGTGTGTGTGTGTGTGTGTGTGTGTGTGTGTGTGTGTGTGTGACGGCGCGTGCGTATATCCGCGCGTGTGCGTGCGTGTATACCCGCGTGTGCGTGCATGTGTGTGTGTGTGTGTGGTGTGTGTGTGTGTGTGTGTGTGTGTGTGGGTGTGTGTGTGTGAGAGAGAGAGAGAGAGAGAGAGAGAGACAGACAGACAGACAGACAGAGGAGAGAGAGACAGAGACAGAGAGAGACAGAGAGAGAGAGATGGAGCGAGGGAGAGAGGGAGAGATGGAGGGGAGAGAGAGAGGATGCATGGAGGCGAGAGAGAGAGA
This sequence comes from Conus betulinus, assembly GCA_016801955.1. Classification (NCBI taxonomy): domain Eukaryota; kingdom Metazoa; phylum Mollusca; class Gastropoda; order Neogastropoda; family Conidae; genus Conus; species Conus betulinus. The sequence continues at coordinate 346,048 of JADBJO010001418.1, forward strand.
GAGAGACACAGAGAGAGAGAGAGAGAGAGAGAGAGAGAGAGAGAGAGAGAGAGAGAGAGAGAGAGAGAGGTCTTTCTCCACATCAATACGGAGGACCACAGACATCCATCTTATACCCACGTCCATGTTTTCGTCTGAGACTAAAAGAAAAAAAAATCAGCAGACAGACAGACGGACATCAGAGCTAAAATGAATTATATGTCATAAGACATCAATCAGTTTCCGCACTTCACGTGGTTTGGATGTTTCAATTTTTACGTTTTGAGACGCGGGCTATATTTAGCTCCTCTTTTGATTTTTTTTTTTTTTTTTCAAATTTGCGTGCCGCCCTGAAGTGGGCTTCGTAGTCGGCTGGGGAAGAAACATTATGACCCGACTGACACACATGACCATCCTAACCCAACTGGGGCGAGAGAGAGAGAGAGAGAGAGAGAGAGCGAGAGAGAGAGAGAGAGAGAGATAGAGAGAGAGAGAGAGAGAGAGAATTCTGAGGTGTGAAAAAGAGAGGGCGTTTGCTTTACGGTGCAGCAGCTTTACTGCTGATACGGCTCAATAGTCTCTCTGAAAAAAAAAGTCGCAGTGGTAAGGAATTCGTATTGAAAGAATGTCTGGTATGGAAAGTGTTCTCTCTCTCTCTCTCTCTCTCTCTCTCTCTCTCTCTCTCTCGCACGCGCGCTTTTTTTGCACACATACAGAGGCACGAAAGTACACACACACACACACACACACACACACACACACACACACACACACACACACACGCGTCTCTCAATGTCATGCATTAAGGACTTGGAATTATAAGACTTTGAAATCAAACATACCTACCCCCCTTCTTTCTCTCTCTCTCCCCCCACTCCCTCCCTCCTCCCCCCTCCTCCTTCGCATCCCAGTATCCCTCTCCTCCCTCCATACCCCCTACCCCCACATCTTCCTTCCATCCATCCATCTCCACCATCCCCTCACTCTCTCTCCTTTTCGCACCCCCCATTGACCCTCAGTATCCCTAACCCTCCACTGACATCCCCCGACCTCCCTCCTCACCCCAACCATCCATCCATCCATCCATCCACCACCCCCCCTGCTTCTCTCTCTCTCCCTTCGCTCCCCGTCTCCCTCCCCTCCATATCTTCCATCCATTCAACCCCCCCCCCTCGCCGCCCCCCCCCCCCCCCCCCCCCCCACCCCCTTCTCTCTCTCCTTCGCTGCCCGTCTCCCTCCCCTCCCCTCCCTCCATATCTTCCATCCATCCAAACCACCCATCCCCCTCCTTCTCTCTCCGTCTCCCCCCCCCCCTCCTCCATCTCTTCCATCCATCCATCGAACCCACCCACCCCCTTCTTCTCTCTCTCCTTCGCTCCCCGTCTCCCTCCCCTCCATATCTTCCATCCATCCATCCCCCCCCCCCCCCCCCCTTCCTTCTCTCTCTCTCCTCCTTCGCTCCCCGTCTCCCTCCCCTCCCTCCATATCTTCCATCCATCCAACCCACCCACCCCCTCCTTCTCTCTCCGTCCCCCCCCCCCCCCCCCTCCAAATCTTCCATCCACCACCCCCTCCTTCTCTCTCTCTTCTTCGCTCCCCGCCCACCCCCCTCCATGTCATTCATCCATCCCAACCCACTCACCCCCTCCTTCCTTCTCTCTCTCTCCTCCTTCGCTCCCCGTCTCCCTCCCCTCCCTCCTTATCTTCCATCCACACCCACCCCACCCCACCCCCTTCCCACCTGTTCCAGAGTGGCCACGGGCAGGGTCAGGCCGATGCCCAGGTCAGCAGCGGCCAGGCTGGCCACGTAGATGTTCTTGCAGCGCCGCACGTTGCGCCTCAGCACGAACATGGTCAGCATGGCGCTGTTGGACACCAAGGTCACCACCGCCAGGGCCACCAGCACCACCCCGACCCCCCACACCGCCAGGAAGTGCTGTAGGGGGGCCAGGTCCTCCAAGCCTCCGGGGAAGAGGAGGAGGAGGAGAGGAGAGGAGGAGGTGAAGGAGGCGTCCTGGAGAAGGTTGGAAATGCCGCCCGAGAGGCGGGGCTGTGTGGACCCCAGGTCGTCCAACAGGGGGGAGGGGGGTGTGGCTGCCTCGTGCCAGCTAAACGCTGTTGTCATTGTCCACGTTGAGGTCGTTGTTGTTTGTTGATGTTGTCCCAGCGATGACGATGACCTCGTTGTTGCCGTCGGCGTCAGCCCATGGTGCTGGACAACGGTCATGGCTTGGTGAACTTCAAGGTCAAGGTAAGGGCGCGCGTGGTGTCATCCACGTGGATTGTCACGGTGAAAAGACCGGCGGAGACATTCGTACATGCTGGCATCTCACGTCACCCGTGGTGAAAAGCGTTCGGGCGAAGCTTCCTCCAACATCACCACCCATGTTCCACCTGTCTTGTTTTGCCTTTGTCAACAGTCTCGGTGAGCTGCAAAGTAGGTAAGTCTGTTCCAATTCCGGCTTATCTCCTCTTAAGTTCCTGGCCTTTGAAAGCGTCTGAAGTTCAGCATTCAAGGCTGGGGGGAGGGGGGGGGGGGGGGGGAGCACACTTCCGCAACAAAGTGTTTCAGATCGATGAAGATTCGTAACAAAGTGTGTTTCTGGTCTTCTCTGAAAGTGTCTAAGTTTTGGATTCAATGGCATGAACACGCACCGCAACAAAGCGGCGACCTATGATGCGTGAGAGTACAAAGACTGAACCAACCTGAAAAAAGAAACTGTCCAACGAGCCAATTTCATTAAAGGGGAAAAAAGAAGGAAATGCAAGGCTCCACAGCAGTAATCAGAAACTCCATACAAGAAAGTTCCGTTTTCCCCCGTGGTGATGTTCAACTCTTAAGATCCGTCATAGACCCCGCGTCGGGAAACCTAAACATACATCAATCGCCTGACTAAAAACGAAACCGGCGTGCATTCGTTGGTGTGTAAATATATGTTCCACTGCCGAGAAGGGGAAAAAACTGATAAGCGTTTGTCATTCATTAGATTCTGAATAATGAATAATCCCTGGTCGTCAGCACGACAGTGTCACCACCTCTGCATAGCAGTGTTTTATAGTTTATTGCCCATTATCACCACACACAGCTTTTCAGGTAGAAGAGGTTTCAATACGAAATGACCATGAGAACAGAATGTCTGAATGCTTTCGTGAAGATGTCAGTAGTCCTTGTTTTGAGAAACAGGTCAAACTGAGATCTGTGTCGATGAGGTGGTGGGGGGTGTGTGTGGTGGTGGTGGTGGTGTATGTGTGTGGAACAGTGTGTGTGTGTGTGTGTGTGGAACAGTGTGTGGTGTGACAACAGCACACTCTTCGGAACAGCTGTAGGTTCAGAAACAGCACACGCGCTTCACATCTGATCCGGGTTTTCTTATGTCCACAAACATCCAAAGATATTCCATTGAAAAAAAATGTCCACATAACAACATGGAGAATAGTTTTTAGATAAGCCCCAAGAACAGATTTCGGACGTCGTAACGTGTTGTCAAAGAGAGGTTGATGACACTGTACTTTTTTTTTTCTTTTTTTTTTTTCTGTCGTTCGTTGAATGACGTGACTGAAACTCTTTGGTACTGGGGAAAAAAATGCAAGCTTGAATCGTCAGTGCGGATGCTACTATTGAAGTTTCTCTTCTTTTCTGGACTTTTTATTCACCGCAATGGCCATATATCATGAACGCACCTTTCACGTGAGTTTGTTTTTTCCCTTCTTTTTTTTTCCACTATAAATATTTACTCACTTCGTAATCTTGTAGTGCGTTCTTTCACAGCTTGGCTTCAGGGAAAGAATCTGATCCTCAGAATGGTCTGACATCAACCAGTCTCCACGAAACAGCCACTTCTGAACCTGTTTCACCAGTGGCTACACAGTTTTTTTTCTCTCCTCACATGGGTCAGGCAGAGTGAGAGAGACAGAAAAAAAAAAAACCCAAACCTCGCACTTCACATACCGAACACAACCGAGAAGAAAAACATACTTCACTGCGCTGTATCAATACACCTGTAAATCACTTCAGGGGGGTGAGAAAAAAACAACAACAAAAACTCATACCCTCGCCAGGCTAAGAGCGAGACAGAGAGAGAGAGAGAGCGCGAGGAGGAGCAGAAAGACACCAGCTTGGCACGTCAAAACATTTGCCTCGGCAAACACCTCACCACTCATGCAGAAAAACCGGGTCAGCGCCGCGCTGCACGAGCAAGTGACAGGCGCCGCACGGCCGGTGAATGGCGAGAGAGCTGTGTGGAAGTCAATCACCAATCACCACCACGGGAACCCTCCACCCCCTCCTCCCTCCGCCCGCCGAACTCGCCAGGTGCTAATACTCTCTTGCTGGCACTCTGCTAGCCCCTTTCTGCAGAATCGGCAGAAAACGGTCCACCCCCATCGATCAAGAGATCCCCCCTCAGAGCATCAGCAATCCTCATCCCTCTTTCTCTCCTCCAATTTTTTTTTCACGTGTATCTCTATAGCGCAGGAGTACGATTTGACTTAAACTCTCGCCGCTCTCGTGTGTGGAGAGAGAGAGAGAGAGAGAGAGAGAGAGAGAGAGAGGAGAGAGAGAGAGAGAAGGGAGAGAGGGAGGGTGGAGGAGGAGGAAAAGGGGGAGAGGGGGGCTTTCAGTTAGTGTCGTGCGCGCGCGAGCGAGCGGGATGAGTACACACGCGTGCTCTCCCTCCCCTCCCCCTCCCCCTCCCACCTCCCCGTTGCACTCCGGTTGCAGGAGCGCGCGCCGTGTGGTGGCAGGTTTGAGTGGCGGGCACGTGCGGCATGGCGCTGCTTGACAGGGCGGGGGGTGGGGAGGTATGGAAAGAATTTGGGGGCGCGGAGGGGGGTGGGAGGGGGAGAGGGGCGAGTCGGGTGGATTGAGTGGGGTGGGTAAGTGAATGGCGGCGAGTAGGTCCTCAATGGGATTCCCACCAAACGCAAAGCCTGTCAGTCAGTCTGTCTTGAGGGTGAAATGCCTGTCTGGCTTTCTCTGTGCTTGTCGACCTCCTCTGTGTCTCTTTCTTGACTGTCTCTTTTTCTACCCCCCCTCCCCTACCCCCTGAGAGAGAGAGAGAGAGAGAGAGAGAGAGAGAGAGAGAGAGAGAGAGAGAGAGATGGCACAGAAAGGGGTAGATGGCAGAGACAGAGACAATAAATACATGCATAATCGCGGTCGGAGACACACACACACACACACACACACACACACACACACACACACACACACACACACCACCACCACCACCACCAACACCAACAACACACACACACACACACACACACACACACACACACACACACCTAGGTCCAAATATCCAATAACAGGGTCATAGAATATGCATCATCGGCTGTCCACCTCCCCCCCCCCCCCCCCCCCCCCCACCTCCCTTGCTGTCCCCCTTCCCCAGTCCGTCCCCTCTCAAATATTCCCCGACTTTCCGGCAGTGGTTGGCACAGCGATGACGAGATAAACAGACTTCACTGGGCAGTTCAGAAAAGTGTGTGTGTGTGTGCGCGCGTGTATGTGTGTGTGTGTGTGTGTGTGAGAGAGAGAGAGAGAGAGAGAGAGAGAGAGAGAGAGCGTGAGTGTATTTGTGTTTATGTGTATGTGTATGTGTGATGATGTGTGAGCGAGAGCGTGAGTGTGAGTGAGTGTGTGTGTGTGTGTGTGTGTGTGCGCGCGCGCGCATCGCGTGTGTGTGTGTGTGTGTGTGTGTGAGGGGGGGGGGGGTGGGGGTCAGTCTTCCTCCTCCTGCATAGCCCCTCATTCCTTCACGAACAGAAGGAGCGAGCGTTTGATCGATGCTGCTGGTTTTCGAGCACAGGAGACATGGACTCTCGCATCGTGGACCGTTGCTTCCCCTCATGGACTGTTGCTTTGCCCTGTGGACTTTTTCGCCTCATGGACTGTTGCTTCGCCTCGTGAACTGTTGCTTTGCCTCGTGGACTGTTGCTTTGCCTCGTGGCTTTCGCCTCATGGACTGTTGCTTCGCCTCATGAACTGTTGCTTCGACTCGTGGACTGTTGCTTCGCCTCATGAACTGTTGCTTCGCCTCGTGAACTGTTGCTTTGCCTCGTGGACTGTTGCTTTGCCTCGTGGCTTTCGTCTCATGGACTGTTGCTTCGCCTTATGAACTGTTGCTTCGCCTCGTGGACTGTTGCTTTGCCTCGTGGACTGTTGCTTTGCCTCGTGGACTGTTGCTTTGCCTCGTGGACTTTCGCCTCGTGAACTGTTGCTTTGCCTCGTGGACTGTTGCTTTGCCTCGTGGACTGTTGCTTTGCCTCGTGGACTGTTTGCTTTGCCTTGTGGACTTTCGCCTCATGGACTGTTGCTTTGCCTCGTGGACTTTCGCCTCATGGACTGTTGCTTTGCCTCGTGGACTTTCGCCTCATGGACTGTTGCTTTGCCTCGTGGACTTTCGCCTCATGTACTGTTGCTTCGCTCGTGGACTGTTGCTTTGCCATGTGGACTTTTGCCCATGGACTTTCGCGCTCTGGACTTTCGCCCCGTGGACTTTCGCCTCGTGGACTGTTGCTTCGCCTCGTGGACTTTTGCCCCATAGACTTTCGTCTCGTGGGCTTTCGCGCCTCGTGGACTGTTGCTTCGCTTCGTGGACTTCTGTTCCGTGGACTTTTGTCCATGGACTTTCCCACGGTGTGTGTGTGTGTGTGTGTGTGTGTGTGTGTGTGTGTGTGTGTGTGTGTGTGTTCGTGGTGTGTGTTCGTGGGTGCGTGTGTGTGTTGGGGGGGGGGGGGGGTGAGGGGAGGGGAGGGGAGGGAACAAAGACAAAGTAAAATAATGAAGAACCGTACAATTTATCCCAACAGTATGACAAAAACACAAGAAAAAAAAAGAAAGAAAGAAAAAAAATGCAGCACAAGATGGCAGTGAGTGGAGAAGTACTGTCCTCAACTACTGAGAACGAACCATCCCCACAGCAGTCGCGAACCACCGTTGGAAGCCTGCGCTGTGTTGGCATAGGGGGCAAGCATTCTGTTTAAAAAACGGTCAAGGGAGAAAACCGCTCCCTGGCAGATACCACCAGGTGACGACAGCCTCTGGACGCAACACCGACTCTCCACGGAAGAGGCTCCATTGCAGGACCAGCCCGGACTGCGGAGCCACCGGTACGCGACGCCGCCACCAAGTGAACTGACGCGTGCATCCCGCATCGTTGCTGTTTCGCTGACAGGTCAAGCCAGTACAACTCCGAACACAGCCAAGCTTTCGCCAAAAGTTGTACGTGCCCACTGAAAAGGATTACCCGGCAGCAGCGAAAGTAACGCGGTACCCTATAAATTCCAGTTCAAAGCCACAGTAGTAATAACGATGAAAAACGAAAACAATTAGAATGCAACTCAGGAGAGCGCCAACCTCTCAAGGTCGAACGCAGCCTGGATCCGTCTTTTGATCCG
>JADBJO010001418.1:358427-363427 GCA_016801955.1 Conus betulinus
ACCGCCAATAATACTTAGATATGCCAGACAGGAAGACAAGGTTAATGAGGAGGAGAAATAGGAAGACAAGGTTAATGAGGAGGAGAAAGTTAGAAAGAAGGAAGGAAAAAGAAGAACAAAAAGGAAAAAAGGAAGAAGAGAAGGAAAAGAAGATTGACGGTTTGGAAGAAGAAGAAGCAGAGTGAAAACATTAACATCAGTATCCCCTTACACATTCAGTACCCCGAGATAATGTTGCTTATATCCCAGTCGACCGCAAAGGGCCATATCAGGGCTGTCAGTAACACAAAGAACAAGGTGGAATTAAGAACCTGACAGTAGCAAGAACCATCCATCATCATCATCATCATCATCATCATCATCATCATCATCGACAACAACAACGACGACGACAACACCTACAGCACTTTTTTTTTTAACCAACAAACTAGAACACCCAGGACAGCGTAGTCCTCTGCTAGCTGAATTCAGACTCACACCCTCTCAATTGCCCTGTGAATAACCCTGGCGATTTCTCTGATGATGAAAACAGTGCAATATTCCCCCGAGAAGTTTAAGCCAAACATGTCGAAAAACACCTCACCTTGCATATTCACGAAAGTGAAGATGAAAACAAAATCCCGCATCCGCCTTTTGAGATCACATCCGCACTAACATTCATCGACTTCGTCCTTCGGCAATATTTTATCCTGCACCCCCTCCCTCCTCCTCCCCCAAATTTTCGTTCAAAGAGGGTCAGCAGTGCTTGCGTAATCTTGCTCACAGACAGACAGACAGACAAGCCGACGGACGCCGGTGAAAAAATGCACCTTCCTGGGCGGAAGTCATAAAATCCGTGGGACCGGAAATGGTAGTTCCCTGATCGAGCAAATTGTTGTTCTCATCTCGAATGCCACACTTCATGGACTTCATTTGCCGTCTCGTTTGAAGCTTGTTGTTCACGCACAACACACACACACACATACGCACACACACATACACACACGCGCGCGCGCGCGCATATGCACACACACACACACACACACACACACACACACACACACACACACACACACACACACACACCTGCACGCACACACATACACAGGCGCTCTCTCTCTCTCTCTCACACACACACACACACACACACCTATGGACACACACACACACACACACACACACACACACACACACACACACACACACACACACACACACGCACACACACATACCTAACACGCACGCACGTACACGCACGCACACACACACACACACACACACACACACACACACACACACACACACACACACACACACACACACACACACACGCACACACACACTCACGCACGCACACACCACAACACACACACACACACACACACACACACACACACACACACACACACACACCCCACACACAAACACAAACACACCACAACACACACCACACCACACACACACACACACACACACACACACACACACACACACACCACACACAGAGTCAGAGAGAGCGAGAGGTAGCAGCAGCAGCACCCGTTGACTCTTTTCCCCACAGAGAAAGCAAACACTGGCATTTCTGTGTGGTTCCGTGTCCTCCCTATCACCCCGTCATGCGGACAGCGGCACACCGCCTGCACTCTTCGGCCTCCAACACACAAGGTTAGAACCAAGTGCACAATATCGGGCAGGCAGTGGTAGTACTCTTCTTTATTGGATGTAGCCTGTACTTCCATCTGCTCTCTCTCTCTCTCTCTCTCTCTCTCTCTCTCTCTCTCTCTCTCTCTCTCTCTCCCTCTCTCTCTCTCTCTCTCTGTTTTAAGCTTAGAACTGAAAAAAAAATCGCTGTCCATGAAAAATTAATTTTTGTACGGCTGAGGTCTACATTTCAGTGTGTGTGTGTGTGTGTGTGTGTGTGTGTGTGTGTGTGTGTGTCTGTGTCTGTGTCTGTGTCTGTGTCTGTGTGTGTAGGTATGTGCGACTCCTTATAGCTCTGCATGATTTGTCTATTTTGTTGTTTATAACAGGTATTGTGTTTCTGTTTTGTTTGGATGTCTTTAGACATTTAAGGACGTTTGTCTGTGCAATTAATGTTCGAGTTCTCAAGTTCTCTCTCTCTCTCTCTCTCTCTCTCTCTCTCTCCTCTCTCGTCTCTCCTCTCTCTCTCGCTCTCTCTCTCTCTCCTCTCTCTAAACTCTCCTTGTGTTCATCTTTAGTATGCGCGCGCGCGCGCGCGTGTGTGTATGTGTGTGTGCATGTGTTGTGAGCGTGTGCACGTGTGTTTGTGTGTGTGTGTGTGTGTGTGTGTGTGTGTGTGTGTGTGTGTGTGTTGTGTGTGTGTGTGTGCGTGTGTGTGTGTGTTGTGTGTGTGTGTGTGTGTGTGTGTGTGTGTGTGTGTGTGTGTGTGTGTGTGTGTGTGTGTGTGTGTGTGTGTGTGTGTGTGTGTATGTGTGTGTTGTGTGTGTGTGTGGTGTGTGTGTGCGTGTGTGTGTGTGGTGGGGGCGTGTACGTGTGTGTGGGGGGGGGGGGGGGGGGGGGGGGGGGGGGGGGGGGGGGGGGGGGGGGGGGGGGGGGGGGGGGGGGGGGGGGGGGGGGTGCGTGCCATGTGTGTGCGCGCGCGTGCCCACTAGCCGCTCGCATATACATCCTCATACCTCCGATATCACACACCAATTACGGGGTACGATAGTTATGATAATGATTATCTTCATCAGTTTAATTAATATGATGATGAAGACGACAAAGAAATGATGATGATGATGACGATAATGTTGATGACGACGATGATCACGTGGACAGCAGCACCGTCACCATCGGAGACGATGATGAAATTTTTGAATCCGATGACGAGGATGAGGACCACGATGACGACAGCGATCAGATATATCTGTTGGGTCAGCAAGGAGGCAAGACGACGACATCCACAATGACGACAGCGATCAGATATATCTGTTGGGTCAGGAAGGAAGCAAGATGACTATGTCCACAATGACGACAGCGATCAGATATATCTGTTGGGTAAGGAAGGAAGATGAAGATAAGTATATCTACAATGACGACAGCAATCAGACATATCTGTTGGGTCAGGAAGGAAGGAAGATGAAGGTGACTGTTATGACCGTACAGTGTCGGTAATGCTGAAAGGATGTGGAGAGAGAGAGAGAGAGAGAGAGAGAGAGAGAGAGAGAGAGAGAGAGAGAGAGAGGGTGTTAAACATTAACGGAGTGAGAGAGACAGAGTCAAAGACAGACAGACAGACAGACAGAGAGAGAGAGAGAGAGAGAGAGGAGAGAGAGAGAGAGAGAGAGAGAGAGAGGAGAAGGAAGCAGTTAAAGATAACTGAGAGAGAATGAGAGAGAGAGAGAGAGAGAGAGAGTCAAAGACTGAGACACACACACACACACACACACAACACACACACACACACACACACACACACACACACACACGCACAGAGAGAGAGAGAGAGAGAGAGAGAGGGTTAAAGATTAACTGAGAGAGAGAGGGGGGGGAGTGAGGGCAAGGTTAAAAGATTTACTGAGAGAGAGAAAGAATCAAAGACTTACAGAGAGAGAAAAACACACACACACACACACCACACACACACACACACACACCCACACACACACACACACACAACACACACACACTGAAAATAAAAATTTCACTACTAGACTAGGTTTTTTTTTTTTTTTCTTTTTTTTCCCCCCTCACCCAGTCTCTTTCACACCATGCATAGTCTGCATGTTCTCTAATAAATGGACATTTTTGGGGGGCTGATTTTAGTGTTTTGGCTGTTTGATGCAAAGTGTCTAGGTTTGTTAATGTTCTAAATGTGTGGTGTACTGGCACACTCACTCTGATAATGGGTTGCTTGTACAAAGGAAACAACATAGATGAAACAAAAGACTGAATTATTTTCAGTTTTTCATTTTGTGTTACGCGCACACCTACGCACACAGACACACACACACACACTCTCTCTCTCTCTCTCTCTCTCTCTCTCTCTCTCTCTCTCTCTCTCTCTTAAATATGTTAACAATGGTAGTTACATGTTAAAGGCACGGTACAATGCAAAATTTATGCGTCAGCAACCAAGCTTTTGATATCATTGTTTGAGATTCTTCTCCAGTGACTGTCAACTTGATCTGGTCACACAGATTGTACAGGCTTCAGATATGTACTTAGCCGGTTGGAAACAATACTCCGACGACAAGAACCTGGCCATGCCGATCACACTGGTTCTGAGGGTATGCACAACCGAGATTCTTCTTTCTCTCTCAATGATCTTTGTTCTCTGGGCACACCAGTGCGAAATATGGTTCGTCTTCTGTTTCAGAAATACAATGGGAACAGACCGTCAACCGGGCGTCTAAAGCACGTACGTCTATATCTGTTGCACTTCAGTACATTTATGCCCATCCGAAATCTTGCAATTCAATCACGGAATCTTTTACGTCTAATCGGAAGTGAGTAAGACTCGATCTGTATAGTTTGTTTAGCATTTCTGTGCGTCAAAAAAAAAAAAAAAAAAAGAAAAAAAAGAAAAATCTCCCGTATGAACCCTGTCTTATTCACTACCCCCCCCCCCCCCCCCCCCCACACACACACACACACACACACCACCCACCCCCCGGTTCAACCCAACAAATCCAAATCCTTATTAGAAAAGACATTGCTTTATCGCACAAGCCCTTGTTTTTGTAACCCCTTCATCCAGTTGTTTTCATGACTCTGATGCAGCATTATGTAATCTACCGTCTTCCATTTCTAAGAGAGAGAGAGAGAGAGAAAGAGAGAAAGAGAGAGAGAGAGAGAGAGAGAGAGAGGGAGGGAGGGAGAGGGAGAGAGAGAGAAAGAGAGAGAGAGAGTGACAGACAGACAGACAGAGAGAAAGAGTAGGTCAAAAGGAGAAGGATTGGAGTTTCAGATGACAGCACTGACGAAGAGATGGCCGTGTGTGTGGATGGTGGTGGGGGGGGGGGGGGGGGGGGGGGGGGGGGGGGAGGGGAAAGGTG
>JADBJO010001418.1:365927-380927 GCA_016801955.1 Conus betulinus
ACCTAGATCCGCAGGGGAGAAGGAAAAGGTAGAAGAGGAGGGGTAAGGGACGACCCTTCCCTCCCCCCCCCCCCCCCCCCCCACCCCTATAATCATATAGCCAGAGAAGAAACACTGAGATAATGTTTTTTCATGATCACACAGCACTTCAGGTTATGACTTTACCCACACTACACTTTAGAATAATTCCCATTAACGTTGCTGCATGACAATCCCCACATAGCAAGCACTTCATGACAATCCCCACCTAGCACTTTATGACGATCCCCATACATCACTTCATAACAATCCCATACATCACTTCATAACAATCCCACACAGCACTTCTGACGATTTCCCACATAGAACTTCATGACAATCCCCACATAGCACTTCGTGACAATCCCCACACAGCACTTCATGACAATCCCCACACAGCACTTCATGACAATCCCCACATAGCACTTCATGACAATCCCTACACACAGCACTTCATGACAAGTCCCACATAGCACTTCATGACAATCCGCACACAGCACTTCATGACAATCCCCACACAGCACTTCATGACAATCCCCACATAGCACTTCGTGACAATCCCCATACAGCACTTCATGACAATCCTCACATAGCACTTCATAATAATTCCCACATAGTACTTCGTGACAATCCCCACACAGCACTTTTGACGATTCCCACACAGCACTTCTGACGATTCCCACATAGAACTTCATGACAATCCCCACATAGCACTTCGTGACAATCCTCACGTAGCACTTCGTGACAATCCCCACACAGCACTCCATGACAATCCCTACATAGCACTTCATAACAATTCCCACATAGTACTTCGTGACAAATCCCTACACAGCACTTCTGACAATTCCACATAGAACTTCATGACAATCCCCACATAGCACTTCGTGACAATCCCCCCACAGCACTTTATGACAATCCCCACACACAGCACTTTATGACAATCCCCACATAGCACTTCATGACAATTCCCACATAACACTTCTTGACAATCCCCACATAGCACTTCATGACAATTCCCACATAGCACTTCGTGACAATCCCCCCACAGCACTTCATGACAATTCCCACACAGCACTTCTTGACAATTCCCACACAGCACTTCTTGACAATCCCCACATAGCACTTTATGACAATCCCCACAAAGCTCTAGATGAAACGTTCTAACAGCATTATAGCACCAGGATTTCAACTCAAGGTCTTGGGGAAAGGGGCTGAAAAGTTTTAAACTATGCACGGGCGCTCATTCGCTCTCTTTCTCTCTTTCTCTTTCTCTTTCTCTCTTCTCTCTCTCTCTCTCTCTCTCTCTCTCTCTCACACACACACACACATACACACTCGCGCGCGCGCGCGCGCGCAAGAACTGAACTGCAGACACGGAATTCTCTGGTTTCCCAAAAGAGTGGACTGACCACTTGGCCACCACCACCATTCAACGGTGTGTGAGTGCGTGGTGGGTTTTTCCCAGTAGATGTCTGAAAACCAAAGCGAATGATGTAAATGCAATATTCCTTTCCTAAGGAAAGACGGTGAGGATATGTGTGTGTGTGTAGTAGTAGTAGTAGTAGTAGTAGTAGTAGTAGTAGTAGTAGTAGTAGTAGTATTTTAGTCGTACGTCTTTTCACAAAATTATGTGATATTAGACGAGAGAGAGAGAGAGAGAGAGAGAGAGAGAGAGAGAGAGAGAGAGAGAGAGAGAGAGAGAGAATGTGTGTGAAGCATAGGTATGTGGAAGTGCACGCAAAATATGGAATAATTACTACTTATAACATTATAGCAAATATCTAACAGGACTACATATTAAACAAAAAGTAACTTTGAAAGCAAAATCAGTATCAGAAAACATCAGTCGCTGTCATACCTAATAAACATAGTAAGTACGCCTTAAGAGTCACACAATCAAATAAAACGTGGGCTCTCGACACGTTTGCCTTACCACATACGCATTTTGTTCCAGCACTATATTTCGTTCTGAATGCGTCGAGTTTCAGTCTATAGAATACTGAAACAAAGTTTCTGTACTGATACATATCACGAACCTGTAGGTGTTCAATGCCTTCAACCTGATCAAAGCTGAGAACATGTCTATTTCAAGCATTAACCCGCAAATAAGGGATGTTCTGGTTGTTTCTAAAAAAAGTCCCAAGCCACTTGTTTTAAACTTGATGACACTCTTGTAAAGTCAAGGGGACAGAAAGTGACTGTGCACTCATTTCAGTTTGGCTCCCTTTTTGGCAGATCTGTCAGCGAATTCATTGCCCAAAATTCCACAGTGGGAAGGGACCCAGAAAAAAAGTTAAATCGGTTCCCTTGCACATCAAAATATGAATTAAATAACATATTTCCTTTAAAATAAAGTTTTCAGAATTAGAACTGAAAAACTTAATAGATTGTAGTACTGACATTGAGTCGACACATAACAATACTTGCAAGATTGATTGCGGTAAATCAATTAAATATGTCAAAGCCATTAGTATAGCTATCATTTCGGCGACTAAGATAGATCGATTTTTTTCCTATTGAATATGCTTTATCTACTTTAAGTGATGGAATAACAAAAAGCAGATCCAGCGTCTTTTGTTCTTTGTCAATGATCCTTCAGTATATACCTTAAGATGGTTAGGATACTTGCTTTGCATATGCATCTTTGCTGAATATGACAAGATATGCGGATGATTAGCTTTTTTTAGCATCAGTGTGATTAAGGTCAAATGTTGCCCTGTTTCTTTCCCAGCTTGGGATTGGATCAGTATGAGAAATCTTTGCCAAAGAGTCGGGGGTCAAATCAGTTTTCTCCAACAAATGGGCAGAATACGAGCCAATAGCAGACAAGCAGAAAATGTTTTTCGCGTTTCGTTTGGGGTAATCAGTAGATGGATTTAAAGAGATTTCTGTTTCATTTACACCTTTCATTGCTGTACATTTCATAACATATTTTGCCAAAGTGAGTGTTCTGTACTCGTTTAAAGGCAAAACATCAATTTCCGAATATGTCCCTACTGTAGAAGCATGTACAGGGATTCCCAAGCATAATTTAAAAGCCTTGCTATCAACACTTTGCAGTTTTTTGCAACAAATATTTAGGAGCACACAAAAGAAAGCTTCTTGAGCATACGATAGCTTAGATCGAACGAGTGATATTGCCAGATGTTTCAATGTTTTTACATTCAAAAAAAAAAAAGAAATGCTTTTCCAATCGATACTGATCTGAACCGGTGTAACACCCCAGATTGCCCCCCCCCCCCCCACCCCCCAGAATGCCCCACGGGGGACGTTTCAGTATCCCAGAATGCCCCCCGGGAACGTTTCAGTATCCCAGAATGCCACCGGGGGTCGTTTCAGTATACCAGAATGTCCCCCGGGGGACATGTTGGGTATGCTGACACGTCCCACTGGGGGGTGGGGTGGGGGGGCAATTTAAAGTGCCCCCCCCCCCCCCCCCCCTATCTATTATGCCGCCCATGAGGACTAATATATTTTCATCCCAGAATTCCCCCCACCTCAGTTCTCTCTCTCTCTCTCTCTCTCTGTCTGTCTGTCTGTCTCTCTCTCTCTCTCTCTCTCTCTCTCTCTCTCTCTCTCTCTCTCTCTCTCTCTCTCTCTCTCTCTCTCTCTCTCTCTCTGCGACATCTTAAAACACTGATTCTTGCTTACCTAACCTAGAAACATGCGAAGACAAAGGCAAAGGCAGGAAAAGAGAAATAAAACAGACAGACAGAAAGAAAGATGGAGGGACAGAGACAGGAACAAGTACAGAGAAAGAGAGAGAGAGAGATAGAGGCACAGTGGAGTGGGAGAGAGAGAGAGAGAGAGAGAGAGAGAGAGAGAGATGGGAGAGAAAGAGAGAGAGAGACAGAGAGAGACAGAGACAGAGAGAGAGAGAGAGAGACTTACACTAAGTTGGAGGAGGGGGGAGCATTCTGGGATGACAGTGATTGTCACCCATGGGGGGACATAGCTGGTAGGGGGGGGGGGGGGGGGATATTCTAGAATGCCTCCCCAGGGGGACGCATCAGTATACCAAAGACGTCCCACCGGGAGGGGGGGGGGGGGGGCAATCTGGGGTGTTACACCGGGAGAACCCAGTCTTTTTATTTACTCTGTCGCATACAGATCGGAGAACGTTTTCGTCGCCGTTTTTGGTGTTCTGGTTGTTGATGTATGTGATGATAATGAAATTAATGATGATGTTTTTATTTTCTATTTGCCTTGTTTGTTTGCTTCTTTTTTTTTTTTCTTCCATTACTTTCAAAGGTTCAAAATGAGCAACGTTAACAACGTTCTGTCGCTGATATCTTTGCAGAAAATGAGAGTGTAGTGTAGTGTAGTGTAGTGTGTAGTGTAGTGTAGTGTGTAAGTAGTGTAGTGTAGTGTAGTGTAGTGTAGTGTAGTGTAGTGTAGTGTAGCGTAGCGAGTGAAATACAGTGTAGCGCAGTAGCATGCCATGCAGCATGGTGTAGCATGATGGGTCTTTGCTAAATGTAGTGTAGTGTGGCGTGTGGTGCAATATAGTGTAGTGCAGTATAGTGTACTGTAGTACAGTGTAGCGTGGTGTAGCTTCGAGTAGTGAAGTAGCGAAGCGCGATGCTGTGCAGTGACGTGCAATGTAGTGCACTGTAATACAACGTAGCTTAGCGTAACTAGGCTCAGTGTTGTGTGTTGTAGCAGCATGATGTAGTAGTCTTCATTCATTCTTTCATTTGTTTGTTTACTCATTTGTTCAATCGTTTAATCCGAGATCCGCACATCAAATCTGAAAACATGTCCCGTAAACCATCAACAACATAACTGAAACTCGAGAAAACTCCGTCGACAGATTAGGAATTACAAAAATACAACATAAAAGCCTATGAAACTAATTCTGAAGCTCGCGTTCCTCATCCCAGCAGCTTCCCGAAGCCATCATTAATATCGGCATGACGCGAACGCTACCTTGACGAGATAAACAACCAGGAGACGACAGTAAAAAGAGATAGGGAAAAAAAAAAATTAAAGGGGGGAAAAGAGGGAGGGGGTTGGGGCGGGGCGGGGGGGGGGGGGGGGGGGGGGGGGGAGGGGAGGGAGGAAGCTTGACTCAAATTGTTCCCAACACACAAAGCCGCTGATTTCCAAACAGATAAAGTGACGGTGCTGTGCATGTCTTTCAGATAAGAATGTGGGTCATTCTAAACGGATAAAATGACGGTGCTGTGCATGTCTTTCAGATAGGAATGTGGGTCATTCCAAAAGGATAAAGTGACGGCGCTGTGCATGTCTTTCAGATAGGAATGTGGGTCGTGCCCTAACTAAGGACACGCGAGAGACCATTAGACCGTCCATATCAGCTCTGGAAACAGTTGCAGCAGCACCAGTCTTGGACGAAGGAGGAGGAGGAGGAGGAGGAGGAGGAGGAGGAGGAGAGGAGGGAGAGGAGAGAAGAAGAAGAAGAAGAAGAAGAAGAAGAAAGAAGAGAAGAAGAAGAAGAAGAAGACAAGAAGAAGAAGAAGAAGAAGAAGAAAGAAAGAAGAAGAAAGAAGAGAAGAAGAAGAAGAAGAAAGAAAGAAGAAGAAGCACAAGAAGAAGAAGAAGAAGAAGAAGAAGAAGAAGAAGAAGAAGAGAAGAAAGAAGAAGAAGAAGAAGAAGAAGAAGAAGAAAGAAGCACAAGAAGAAGAGTCTTGTCATGCCAAGGAATGGGAAAAGAATGTGGAAGAGGAGGGCGGAAGGCGGACGAGGAAGAACATGAGGAACCGGAGAATTTGAGAAAGGAGGATGCGAGGAAGAAGAAGGAGGAGGAGCCACAGGAGGAGGAGGAGCCACAGGAGAAGGAGGAGAAGGGAGAGGATGTTGAGGAAGTAAAGGCCTCAATTTGGAAGAGCAGGGGGAAGAACAGAAAGAGGAGGAGGCACAGGAGAAGGAGGAGAAAAAGGAGGAGGAGGAGGAGGAGAAAGAGGAGGTGGCACAGGAGAAAGAAGAGGAGGCACAGGAGAAAGGAGGAAGAAGAGGAGAAAGAGGAGGAGGCACCGCAGAAGGAGAAAAGAGAAGGAGGAAGAACAGAAAGAGGAGGAGGCACAGAAGGAGGAGGAGAAAGAGGAGAAAATGGAGAAAGAAGAGAGAGGAAAACGGAGAAAGAGGAGAAGAGGAGCAAGGCACAGGAGGAGGAGAAAGAGCAGGAGCCACAGGAGGAGGAAAAAGAGGAGGAGACACAGGAGAGGAGGAGAAAAGAGGAGGAAAGAGAGGAGAAAGAGGAGAAGGCACAGGAGGAAGAAAAAGAGGAGGCACAGGAGGAGGAGAAAGAAAAGGAGGCATAGGAGAAGGAGGAAAAAGAGGGTGAGGCACAGGAGGAGAAGGAGAAAGATGAGAAAAAGTAGAAAGTGGAGGAGGCACATGAGAAGGAGGAGAAACAGGAGGAGGAGGAAGAGGAGAAAGAGGAGGCACATGAGAAGGAGGAGAAAGAGGAGAAGGCACAGGAGGAGAAGGAGAAAGAGGAGGACGCACAGGAGGAGGAGGAGAAAGAAAGAGAAGGAGGAAGACGAGAAGGAGGAGGCACAGGAGGAGGAGGAGGAGGCACAGGAGGAGGAGGAGAAAGAGGAGGAGGCACAGGAGGATGAGAACAAAGAGGAGGAGGCACAGGAGGAGGAAAAGAAAGGGGCGGAGGAAGACGAGGAGGAGGAGGCACAAGAGGATGAGGAGAAAGAGGAGGAGCACAGGAGGATGAGGAGAAAGAGGATGAGGCACAGGAGGATGAGGAGAAAGAGGAGGAGGAGGAAGAGGAGGAGACGAATGGAGGCGGAGGAAGAGGAGAAAGAGGAGGAGGCACAGGAGAGGAGGAGAAAGGAGGCACACGAGGAAGAGGAGAAACGAGGCAGAGGAGGAAGAGGAGAAATAGGAGGAGAAAGGAAGCACATGAGCAAGAGGATAAAGAGGAGGAGATGAGGCAAGAATGGAGGCGGAGGAAGAGGAGAAAGGAGGCACACGAGGAAGAGGAGAAAGGAGGAAGAGGAGAAAAGAGGAGGATGAGAAAGGAGGCAGAGGAGGAAGAGGAGGAGGAGGAGAAAGGAGGCAGAGGAGGAAGAGGAGAAAGAGGAGGAGGCACAGGAGGAAGAGGAAAAAGAGGAGGAAGAGGAGAAAGAGGAGGAGGAGACAGGAGAGACAGGAGGAAGAGGAGAAAGAGGAGGAAGAGGAGAAAGAGGAGGGGCAGAAAGGAGGAAGAAGAGAAAGAGGAGGAGAAAGGAGGCAGAGGAGAAAGAGAGGAGGAAGAGGAGAAAGAAAAGGAGGAGAAGGAAGGAAGCAGAGGAGGAAGAGGAGAAAGAGAAGGAGGAGAAAGGAGGCAGAGAAGAGGAGAAAAAGGAGAAGGCACACAGGAGGAAAAGGAGAAAGAGAAGGAGGAGAAGGAGACACAGGAGGAGGAGGAGAAAGGGAGGCAGGGAAGGAAGAGGAGAAAGAGGAGGAGGCACAGGAGGAGGAGAAAGGAGGCGGAGGAGGAAGAGGAGAAAAGCACAGGAGGAGCAGGAGAAAAGGAGGCATAGCAGGAAGAGGAGACAGAGGAGGAGGCACAGGAGGGAGAGAGGCACTGGAGAAAGAGGAAAAAGAGGAGGCACAGGAGGAGGAGGAGAAAGGAGGAGGAGGCGGCAAAGGAGGAAGAAGGATGGAGAAGAAGAATGAGGATGCGAGGAGGATTCCTGACGTGATGAAAGGGGAGAAAAAGGCAATGCTGATGAGTATAATGATGATGCTCATGAAGAAGCTGATAAAATGTAAAGGAGATCAAAAAGAACAGAAGAGAAAAGAAAATAAGAAATTAATTATTAAAGAATGTGAATAGCGTCTATTACCATAACAACATTAATACGACAACGACGGCGATAACGATAATCATGATGATGAAAATCAAGACAGAAAGAAAGACAGGGAAAAGAAAAGACAGGAAAAGGAAAAAAAAAAAAACATACCCATCAAAGAGAGAGAGAGAGAGAGAGAGAGAGAGAGAGAGAGAGAGAGAGAGAGAGAGAGAGAGAGAGAGAGAGAGAGAGAGAGAGAGCATGGACGGATAGATGGATGGATGGATGGATGGTTGGGATGGATGCAATTTACAAGAAAAGATTGAAGCTGGTCACGTTGAAGCAAAATGTATATATTGCTGTCTATTCCATGTAGTTTCAGAAGCACAGAAAAAGTTGAAAATGTGTGTGTGGTTAAAACAAAATGTTGTTTAAACATAGTATTCACCGACTAAAATTTAAAAAAGGTAAAAAAAAAAATTGAAAAAGGAGAATAAAAAGAAACAACAAGGATAAGGAGTTAGATAAAGACAGTGTAATAGGTGGGAGGGAGGAACTGAGAAAGAAAGAAAGAAAGGCAGGCAGACAAAGAAAAGAGGATGGACAGCAAGAAGGGAACAAAGAAAAGAAGGGATGGAACGAAGAAAGGGATGTAGCAAGAGAAAAGAAAAAAAAAAGGAGAAAGAAACAAAGAAAGAAGGACGAAAGGTAGAAAGAATGAAAAAAGAAGGTAGAAGCAAGAAATGAAAGAAAGAAAGAGAGAGGAGAAAGGGGAAGGAAGCAAGAAACAAAGAAAGCAGAGAATAAAGGAAGAAAGGGAGAAAGAAGAAGGAACGGAAAGACAAAAGGGGGTAAGGGGGGGAGGGTGCGGGCGTGAAGAAGAAATGTATGAGAAAAGGACACAAGGAAGGCTGGAAGGAACAAAAAAAAGTGATAAAAAAAAGAAGAAGGGAAGAAATGAAGAAAAGTTGAAGAAAGAAAGGAGGAAGAGAAGAAAAGATCGAGTTAAGGAATAACGAAAGGAAAACAGAAGGTAAGCAAAAGAGAATGCAACGAAGCGAAAAAAAAAAAAAAAACGGAACGAATGAAGGAAGAAAATATAAAGGAAAGAAGAAAATAAAAGGAAGCAGGGAAGGAAGGAATGAAATAAAAGGTACGGCGAACGTCCACAGAAAGGCGGAAGAAAAGAAATGAAGGAAGGAAGGAAGGAAGAAAAGAAAGATACGGCGAACGTACACAGACAGGCGGGAAGAAATGAAGGAAGGAAGGAAGTAATGAAAGAAAGGCACGGCGATAGGCGGGAAGAAAGAAATGAAGGAAGGAAGGAAGGAATTAAAGGTACGGCGAACGCACACAGACAGGCGGGAAGAAAGAAATAAAGGAAGGAAGGAAGGAAGGAAGAAGAAGGAAGGAAGGAAGGTACGCCGAACGTCCAAAGACAGGCGGGAAGAAAGAAATGAAAGAAGGAAGGAAGGAGGGAAAGAAAGGCTCGGCGAACGTCCACAGACAGGCGGGAAGAAAGGAGGGAGGGAGGAAGGAAGGAAGGAAGGAAGGAAGGAAGGAAGGAAGGAAGGAAGGCTCGGCGAACGTCCACAGACAGGCGGGAAGAAAGGAGGGAAGGAGGAAGGAAGGAAGGAAGGAAAGGAAGGAAAGAAGGAATGAATGAAAGATGTGGCGAACGTCCACAGACAGGCGGGAAGAAAGGAATGGAGGGAAGGAAGGAATGAAAGGCACAGCAAACGTCCACAGACAGGCGGAAGAAGAAATGAAGGAAGGAAAGAAAGGAAGGAAAGAAAGGCACGGCGAACGTCCACAGACAGGCGGGAAGAAAGAAATGAAGGAAGGAAGGAAGGAAGGAAAGAAAAAGTGAAAGAAGACAGTGAGACAGGAAAGAAGGAAGGCAACGACGAATGAAATTAAGTTAGATAGCTATATCGTACTATATCATACTATACCATACAAAACTATACTCTTCTGTCCCATTCTGCACTACACTGCCCTGCCCGCAACTCTTCTGTGCTGTATTACACTGAGTGAAAACGATATTGCAATACATAAGAAAAAAAGACCTTTAAGAAACCAGTATGAACAAGGTTAGACTTCGATCTGATTTCAAAAAGCCCCTCCCCCCGTGCACTCAACCCTCATCCCCACCCCCCCCCCCCCCCATTCACTCACCCTTCACTCTTCTCATACCCCCCCCCCCCCTCTCCATTCATCTTCATCCGCCCACCTCCCCAGACCTTCTCTCTGAGCCGACACGTACATATCTGAGACAGGTGCACCCGAAAAGCGCCACCTCTTTTTCCTTCTTTTTGTTTTCCCGCTATGATTATCAGATTGACCGCATGTTGAAAAGCATGAGGCTCGAATCGTCTGAACACAGGAAATGGAACGTCGAAAAGAGCGGATGTTCAAAGCACTGGTACCAGTTCTTGTGTATGGCGGCTGTTATGTTACATTTGTCAACGATCGCGCGCGCGTGCGCGCGCGCACACACGTACACACACACACACACACACACACACACACACACACACACACACACACAACTATGCCCGCACGAGAAAGTGAGGGAGACAGCGAGAGAGAGAGAGAGAGAGAGAGAGAGAGAGAGAGAGAGAGAGAGAGAGAGAGAGAGAGAGAGAGAGAGAGAGAGAGAGAGAGGCAGGCAAAGACAGAAAGACAAAGAAAACGCCACACTTACATACGCACTCGCGTGCGCGTGTACGCGTGTACACACACACACACACACACACACACACACACACACACACACACACACACACACACACACACACACAACGCAAGTACTCGCGCGCGCGCACGCACGTAAGCACGCGCATACACACACACATAAACACACACTCACCTGCACACATATGAAAAGAGAGAGAGAGAGATTCAGATTCAGATTCAGAGAGAGAGAGAGAGAGAGAGAGAGAGAGAGACAGACAGACAGACAGACAGACAGACAAACACACACACACACACACACACACACACACACACACACACACACACACACACACACACACACACACACCACCTACCTAGAAATGTTGATGGCGTTTCTCCACAGCACGCCAATGTCGTGATGAACCTTCCCTCATTTCTCCTTTCTTTCCACGTCAGCAGCTTCCGGGTCCCGCCGTCAGCTGTGGCCAGGGGCTGAGGGGTCTACCACACCAGGGGCTGAGGGGTCTACCACACCAGGGGATGAGGGGTCCACACCAGGGGATGAGGGGTCCACACCAGGAGATGAAGGGTCCACACACCAGGGGCTGAGGGGTCCACACCAGGGGCTGAGGGGTCCACACCAGGGGCTGAGGGGTCCACACCTGGAGATGAAGGGTCCACACCAGGGGCTGAGGGGTCCACACCAGGGGCTGAGGGGTCCACACCAGGGGCTGAGGGGTCCACACCAGGGGCTGAGGGGTCCACACAAGGGGCTGAGGGGTCCACACCTGGAGATGAAGGGTCCACACCAGGGGCTGAGGGGTCCACACCAGGGGCTGAGGGGTCCACACCAGGGGCTGAGGGGTCCACACCTGGAGATGAAGGGTCCACACCAGGGGCTGAGGGGTCCACACCAGGGGCTGAGAGGTCCACACCAGGGGCTGAGGGGTCCACACCAGGGGCTGAGGGGTCCACACCAGGGGCTGAGGGGTCCACACCAGGAGATGAAGAAGGGTCCACACCAGGGGCTGAGGGGTCTACCACACCAGGGGCTGAGGGGTCTACCACACAGGGGCTGAGGGGTCCACACCAGGGGATGAGGGGTCCACACCAGGAGATGAAGGGTCCACACCAGGGGCTGAGGGGTCCACACCAGGGGCTGAGGGGTCCACACCAGGGGCTGAGGGGTCTACCACACACCAGGGGCTGAGGGGTCCACACCAGGGGCTGAGGGGTCCACACCAGGGGCTGAGGGGTCCACACCAGGGGCTGAGGGGTCCACACCAGGGGCTGAGGGGTCCACACCAGGAGATGAAGGGTCCACACCAGGGGCTGAGGGGTCCACACCAGGGGCTGAGGGGTCCACACCTGGAGATGAAGGGTCCACACCAGGGGCTGAGGGGTCCACACCAGGGCTGAGGGGTCCACACCAGGGGCTGAGGGGTCTACCACACCAGGGGCTGAGGGGTCCACACCAGGGGCTGAGGGGTCCACACCAGGGGCTGAGGGGTCCACACCAGGGGCTGAGGGGTCCACACCAGGGGCTGAGGGTCCCACACCAGGAGATGAAGGGTCCACACCAGGGCTGAGGGGTCCACACCAGGGGCTGAGGGGTCCACACCTGGAGATGAAGGGTCCACACCAGGGGCTGAGGGGTCCACACTAGGGGCTGAGGGGTCCACACCAGGGGCTGAGGGGTCCACACCAGGGGCTGAGGGGTCCACACCAGGGGCTGAGGGGTCCACACCAAAACCCTCTCTGGAATGCCTCAAGCTTGAACACAGCTCTTCAAACTCAACACCATCTGAAAAAAAAAAATCACCCCCCTCAGTTCCAGAATGAGAATGATGCGCCCACTAGTAATAGTTATCAATTTTCCTTTATGCTGACCCTGACAGAAAATCCACAAAGAAAAAAAAACAACCAACCACCCGAGGCGTTTGAAGCGACATGCCACCACCACCACCTACGCATTTCCAACAACGGCCACGTCACCAACTGCAGCACCGTGCCAAAGAAATCAAGGCAGCCACTGGCCCCACTGGTGGCCTGCTTACAACGTCAAGAAACGGAAACTGACATGGTATGGTCACATCTGTCGACCACCCGGCCCTGTGGTAGTCACACCCCAGCTGGGCCCTGTAGCAGGAAACAGAGACAGGAGCGGGCAGAGACAGAGGCAGGTGGGGCAACATCCAGGGATGGGCAGGCCTGACCTCTGGCGGATTCCCAGAGAGCGGCAGAGGACAGACAAAGCGAGAAGTGGGCTGTCATATTTAAAAGCTGCCCCAACGACCCTTGGGGTCCAGGGTCTGACGATGAAAGATGATGTCATACAGTTCACCTTGATAAAGAATGGATGAAATCTTTTAAAAAGCTCACGGTTCTGGTCGGTTTACAATCATTTCTGTGAACTACCTACCTCGTACTAAGAAGCATGATCGCGCTTTTTAAGCATTAAAAGTTCGCGGTTTTCGACGTTTGAACCAGCGCTTTTGGCCACGAGCTTTGGAACGATTTGTGCTTTGGGACATCGCCATCTCAACCGCCACTCCATATGCCCCACGACAGGATGTCCCGAAGCGCGAACAGCTCAAAAACAAGAAATCCCAACTTTGATTTTGACAATCAGTCAAGCGCCAACATGGATTCTCAGAACAACATACCCGTTTCCTGTGAAGGTAAAGTAAGGTAATGTTGCTTATAGCCCAGCCGACCGCAAAGGGCCATATCACGGCTGTCATTAAAATCAACTCATAAGTCATCTCAAAAAAAAAAAAAAAAAAAAAAAAAAAAAAAAACTTTCACATATCTCTTTAAAATACATCTTCTAAAAACGCACCAGAAACTTCGTTAATTTTTTTCCCCGTAAAATCTTAATCAAATAAAAAATGTTAATCTCTCTCAAAAACTCAAAGATCACGTCAGGTGGGACATCTCTGAACAGGGTTTTCATGGACTCTGCTGTAAAGCGTTTATGTCTCACATCGTGCATGCAAGTCCCAACAATCTAAAAGAATATGTTTCACTGTGAGTGAAACATGACATGGAATACACCACGGAGCTTCTTCACCTTTTAAAAGATAAGAATGGGTATAAAAACGAGTGGCATGTGTGTGCAAGCAGCAAAGGACTGTTTCTTCTTTACGGCCGCCTCTGGAACATGGTAAAAACTCGAAGTCTGGACGGATTTTATACAGTTTGTTATCCGTCTGCAAGGTCCATTCCTCTTGCCAGAGGTCTTTGACATAGGCCTGTGTTTGGGGTTTCAGATCAGTGTGAGGAACAGTAAACCTGATCAACTTTTGCCTTGTGGCGTTCTTGGCAAGCTGGTCAACCCGTTTCCCGTGAAGCCAGACATGCGCCAACATGGATCCTGAGAACATCTTAGTCATCTTGGAGCGCTCTCAACATTTTCTGCGAACAAATATCCTTGACCTTAAACAGAGAGAGGTGGCTACACTGGAGTGGGTCTGACATTACACAAAACCTGTGCCCCGATCTTGTAAACAACATGCCCACGCAACTGACACACACACACACACACACACACACACACACACACACACACACACACACAGAGGAGGTTTCTGAACAAAAATGCAGGCGCCCCAGCACACGCGCTCTTTTCGACAATAAAATTCGCGCTTTTAGACCATTTCGGACCAGTGCTACTCAGCACCTAATTTCAAAATCACGAAAGTCTGCGCTTTTCTGAGCCACCCCCCTTTGACGGTAACCTCAGGGGGTTCACAAACACCGAAGGATCAAACCAGTCACCGAAAAAAAAAAAAAAACACCCGTTACGAAGTCGGGTTATGAGCGTACCACCCCGAAGGGGGAAAACAACGACTCAAAATAGCTCGAGGGGAAAAAAAAAGAAAGAAAGAAAATCGGCGGTCCTGTAAATTTCTGAAATGAAGGTTGATCCAAAGGGAGTTAAGCCGGGGCAGCTGGAAGCATTAGCGATAACTTTAAAGAGGAAAGCCGGTAAACAACTAATTGAAGTCATGTGAAAGAAAAGGAGAGAGGCTGCACGCAGTGAGTGATAGCGAAGAAAGAGAGGAGGTTATAGAGAAGGAACAAAGCAGGAGGAAGGACAGGATGACAATGAGGAGGGGGAGGAGGCGAATGAGGGAAGGAGAAGGAGGAGGTGGATGAGAGTAAAGAGAAGAAGGAGAGGGAGAAGAGGAGGAGGAGGAGAAAGAGAAGAAAAAGAGGAGGATAATGCAGAGAAGAAGAACAAGAAGAATAAAAATAAGAAGAACAAGGAGGAGGAAGAGAAAAAGGAGGAGGAGGAGAAAGAGGAGGAGGAGGAGGAGGAGAAGGAAGAAGAGAAGGAGAAGGAGGAGGGAAAGGTGGAGGTGAAAAGAACAATAACAATAAGCAAAGCAACAAAAATAACGACAATGACCATGAAAATAATTAGTATAAAGATGATGACGACGATAGGACGATAACAATGATAATTATTACCACAATACTGATGATGATGGCAATATCTGAGAGAAAGAGACAGAGGAAAAAAAAACGATATATTTTTGTTATA
>JADBJO010001418.1:388427-390927 GCA_016801955.1 Conus betulinus
AAACAAACGCGGAAAACGAAGTTGCGATAATTTCGTTTCTAAGTCAGCCTATTCTCCGTGTAAAAAACCCGCTTCGTTTTCGATTTAAACACGCTAAACGTCTACATTCAGGGAAAGATGCGACAAGGAAAGGAAATCTTTCTAATCCTGTTTAGCCATCATTTTCCCCATGCACCAAACACAGTGACGCCTTCTAACCGGAAGGAAGAGCCGCTTACATTTACACAAGCGATCAACGAGGACCAGGATGACGAAGCTGACGCTATGGAATTCCGGTAAGGCCAGAGAATTCATAGCAGGGCTATGCTCTACGCGTCATATCGTAACAGGCTATCAACCAGCCCGAGAGACACAAACACCTGCGGGTAACACTACAGGTCAGGATATTTGAGCAGTATTTTCAGACACGACTCCATGAGGTGGATGAAACGCCACTGTCTGGTTCAAGTCTTCCCGTTTGAACCCCACAGCTCTTAACTCTGGGTAGGAACCGGCCACGGCCGAAAGTCCCCCAAAAGTAAAAAGACTTAGATGGTAATCGAACCCACAATCCTTCCGTCCGCAAATCCACGACGCCAACCTTTGCACCTGGGCGGCTGGTATGTACGACACTTTCACCTTTTTTTATATATATCATTCCCATAATCAATGTGTTGTAGGGGGTGCTACAAATGGCATAAAAAAAAGATGTCGCTGTTTTATTTTTTTCCCGGCTGAACCAGGTGGTCGACAAGGAGACCCACTTTCACGCTGCTTGTTTGTAACATACACTGAAATTCTTGCAGTAATGATAAAAGGCAACATGCAGCAACAGCATGAATACTGGTATGGTTAACGCAATCTCCAAATCAGCAAATGATGCCAAGCTTATGGACGTTGGGGATAAGGAAACAGAATTTCTTTTTTTTTTTTTTAAATCCATCAAGATTTGCAGAAAATTGCAAATATTTTCAGGTTCAACACGTGATGAGACTAAAGCGAAAGCTGGAAGTGGGAAAAAATATCACACATGGGAAACGTTCATATGCAATGTGGAAGCAGACTGATTTTGAAATACCGCGGATAGGGTTTACTATGAAATTGAAAGAATGTATAGCACTGACGAGAGAAGGGGGGGGGGGGGGGGGGGGGGGGAGAGAGAGAGAGAGAGAGAGAGAGACGGGATGGACAGAGGGATCGAGACAGACAGACAGACAGACAGACAGACAAAAAACGAAGTCACCGGGAGAACATATTCAGGGCACGCCCGTTTTCACCAAAGCCTCCGACAGGTCAGGACGTGGTGCACATGCAGAAAACCACGCCACGTGCGGGAAGTCACGAGACGACGAGACCTTTGACCTCCTCCTGTCAACCTAACCGCTCGTCAGATGGGGGAACAAAACACGAACACAGAAACTAAAAACAGACAGAGCGAGACTCCAAAAGATGAAAGAGAAGAAAGAAGAAAAGAAAAAGAAAAAAAAAAAACGAGGAGGAAGGACAGGAAGTATACGAAGATGCAAAAGAAAAAAAAAGAAGAAAAAAAAAAAAAAGAAAAAAGAAATCAGACGAGACTAGACCAGACTTTTGACTGTGAAGAGCTGAAAGTTCTCAGGAGATGCATGGAAAGGAATAAAGGTTTTATCAGGTTCAGGTAAAATGTTCAAACCAAAATATTAGTAACAAAAAAACAGCAGCAAAAGAACAGAAGCAATTTGCAGAAAAGCTGAACGATTTTACTGTAGATTGATGATAAAGATTTTAGTAAAGAATTAAAGGAAGTGAAGGAAGAACTCCAAAGCAATGTTAAAAACGATGTTGATGGAAGTGATTCTGTTGTGATTGAGGAAAATGATGTTCAGTTGTTTTTCAAACGTTTAAATGTGAGAAAGGCAATGGGCCCTGATAATATCTGTGGAAAATTGTTGAAGGTGTGTGCTTCTCAGCTCTCCTATGTTTACAGTCGTTGTTTTTACCTGTCACTTAGAGAATGTATAATTCCTGTTTTATGGAAAAATGCCACTGTATGTCCTGTTCCCAAAAAACGCAACCCAAGCTGTTTAAATGATTACCGACCAGTTGCCCTCACATCTGTTGCAATGAAATGTCTTGAAAGAATTGTCCTCAGTTATGTTTTAAAAGATACTACACAGTACCAAGACCCGTTTCAGTTCGCATACCAACAGAACAGATCAACAGATGATGCCACACTCACACTTCTCCATCATGCTTTTTCACACCTCGAAAAACCTGCCTCCTTTGTACGCATTCTCTTTATTGATTTCTCATCAGCATTCAACACCATACAACCACATCTGATGGCAAAGAAACTCATTAACATAAATGTGGGTAACAAGCTCATTCTTGGATAATTGATTTTCTTACACAGAGGACACAGTCTGTTCGATATCAAAGTGTTGTTTTCGTCTTCCAGAGTCATTTCAACTGGCGCACCCCAGGGTACTGTTTTATCACCAGTGCTTTTTACTCTGTACACAAATGATTGTTCAGGAAGTGA
>JADBJO010001418.1:398427-400927 GCA_016801955.1 Conus betulinus
TCACTGTGTTTCTGCCTGCTTGGGTTCCACACCGTAAGTCACTGTGTTTTTCTGCCTGCTTGGGTTCTACACACTGTGTAGTCACAGTGTGTTTTCTGCCTGCTTGGGGTCCACACCATGAAGTCACTGTGTTTTTCTGCCTGCTGGGGTCCACACCGTAAAGTCACTGTGTTTCTGCCTGCTTGGGGTCCACACCATGAAGTCACTGTGTTTTCTTCCTGCTTGGGGTCCACACCGTAAAGTCACTGTGTTTTCTGCCTGCTTGGGGTCCACACCATGAAGTCACTGTGTTTCTTCCTGCTTGGGGTCCACACCGTAAAGTCACAGTGTTTCTGCCTGCTTGGGGTCCACACCATGAAGTCACTGTGTTTCTTCCTGCTTGGGGTCCACACCGTAAAGTCACAGTGTTTCTGCCTGCTTGGGGTCCATGCTTGGGGTCCCATGCTCTGGAGTGACACTCAAGACGGGCCTGAAGCAGCGCCTGGAGGGCCGGTCCGATGACGTGTCGTTGCTTTTGCTTTCAGGAATCTTCGGACAAAGCTCATGGCGTTGCTGGCTCACTTTGAGTTGCAAGCTGATCCACCCAACTTGTGTACTGCGCTCATCCTGTGGAGATCTGGACTGTGGAGTGTGTCCTTGTGGAGGTGGTGGACTTCTTCCTAGGGACATGCGTAGGACGCTTGGTTTGTCCAGATGG
Source organism: Conus betulinus (assembly GCA_016801955.1). NCBI lineage: Eukaryota > Metazoa > Mollusca > Gastropoda > Neogastropoda > Conidae > Conus > Conus betulinus. Next base: position 399,125 of record JADBJO010001418.1, read on the forward strand.
AACACGTTCAAATGGGGTTTTTCTTCGTTTCAATCTTTGAGCGTCAGTTCCTACGAAGGTATAGGGGTGATGATGGGAAAGATAGTCTGAAGCGGGGGGGGGGGGGGGGGGGGGGGGGGCGGATTTCTGAGGAGGAGAGGTGAGGGGAAAGGGTGAGTACTGAGGACGGAAGGCAAGATAAGGTATTAATCCAAGACATTCTCCTGTCAATCTTTAAAGAAATATCGTATTTACATTTCGATGGAGTCCATGCAGTTTTAACCGACAAGAGAAAGCCAGCTGATATTCGACTATGCTTGGATAGCAGATTCACGAAAAAACGGCAAGTTTTGGAGCAGGTCTACAAAACGCTGTTCCATCCGGAAATCTAAAGGTACCATGACTTTGAACATAATGCACACAGTTTAAACAATAAAGGATAGGAGTCAAGTCGTCGGAGATATCTCGTTTCGACACACACCAGCTCCCCGTTGTTCCCAGGAAGATCAGCATCACTGCTGTCACTGCTCCCATCACCGTTTCTGTGCACGAAGTCAAACCCTGTCCTGCTCGGAGTTCACGGAATCTTTTTACCCCGCGCCCACCTGGCACATTTCCACTGACGTATGTGTCCTGGGGGGTTCATGTGAACCCTGACTAGGCACTGGGGCAGTGCTCTACAGGAGTCTGTATGACACCTGTTTCCACATCATAACTAAGGACAATACGTTGAAGAAAAAATGTAGTCTGATGGTACAGATTTCTATTTCGAAAGAGGAAACCGAAACTAGAAGACAGACTTTAAAGATATTTATCCCACAGTCAAACTCTCTCTCTCTCTCTCTCTCTCTCTCTCTCTCTCTCTCTCTCTCTCTCTCTCTCTCGTTACATAATACATTTTTCATTCTGAATTGCTATGTATTCATTGTTGTATGAGTTGATGTGCAGTTCTGTGCAATGTTTTCTTTCATGTTATTTAGATACCTTTCCCTTGTTTGAGGGCTGGATGAAAAAAAAATACCAGCGTGCTTATTCCTCTCCCTCAATAACAACATTCCTTTCGTGTTCTCTGTTCTCTCTCTCTCTCTCTCTCTCTCTCTCTCTCTCTCTCTCTCTCTCTCTCTCTCTCTCTCTCTCCTCTCGCACACACACACACACACACACACACACACACACACACACAAACGCGCGGGCGCACGCACACACACACACACACACACACACACACACACACACACACACACACACACACGCATGCATCAAACACACACACACACACACACGCATGCATATCACACACACACACACACACACACACACACACACACACACACACACACACACACACACAGTATGTATGCCTGCACCGAGAGAAAGGGAGGGGGGGAGGGAGGGAGCCAGCGAGGGATGGAGGGAGAGATTCAGATGATTTATTCATCTAAGGCCTTAGCCTCATATGAAAAGGGCGATAACAATATTACTGAAAAAACAATTATTATAAAGGCAACGGTATCACGAGTCCTTACGATTACAACATGCAAACAGTCGTAAAAGCAATGTTTCTCTTAACTGGAAAGCTTTACGTATATAACGAACTAAACTACGAAACACACGCTCTTTTTTTGATGACATCAGCAATCAAAAACAAAAATATACATGATTGATTCAGAATTTCCTGGGTATTAGCTGCAAACGGAGATCACTTAAAGCAGGGCACTGCTAAAACAAAGTGAACCTCATCTTCGACCGATTCTTTATAAACGGGACAGAGCAATTCAGTATAACCTACGTTTTTGTAGCGATTTGCACGCACCTTTAATTTCA
>JADBJO010001418.1:415927-425927 GCA_016801955.1 Conus betulinus
TGGCGTTTCGTGTCGTCAGCCAATGAATGGGCGTTGTTCTCAGACATGTGACTATGCCCTAGGGAATCAAATGCCAGAATAGAACAAGGCTATCCCATTTAAAATTCTTGGCAAAAAGAAAAATGGGGTTGACCTATTCTTGTAATATGAAACATGGAAGACTAAAGGAAACAGGCACCCTTCCCCCTCCCAAAAAATCAGAAAAATAAACAAGCTGCTGGATTTTAATGATAAATTCACATACGGCGCTTTGTTTTTCACCGTCTTTCCATTGCTGCTCTAAGATGTTGTTTTGAAGCAGCCAAATAGGGTGGACAGGTAGAAATAATTCTGGTTATGTCTCCACTTGCCCCCGGAGAAAATCGTCTTGGGACAGAGAAAAATCTCAACAGTCATTCATTCAGGAAGCTTTTTTTCCGTCAATAGATTATCTTTTCCTACAGGGATAAGTACGGAGATAGCCGTCGTTTTTTTTTTCTTTGTACAGTCTGTTCTCTCCGGAGGTTGAGACATGGAGGACACCTTTATTATTGTTTGTTGTTGTTGAGTGGTCTGGGCGCGGGCAAGGATTGAAATTCACGTCTTTGAGGATCACGTGAGATGTAGCCGTGTAATAGTGTAAAAGGTCAAGTATGATCTGGCCGGATATATTCAATAATGTTTTTTTCAAGTCTGCCAAATATAAATCATGTATCTTTTACGTACATGAAATGTAATCAAGATTCTCACGTAGAGGACATGCTCTCCATGCATCATGCATATTCTCTTCATATTTAAATCGGTCAGCTAGAATGGAAATGATATGGGTTTGGGTAGTTCACCCGTGCGCTTTCACCTCCCCCCCCCCCCCCCCACACACACACACACACACGTCATTTCATCTCTCTCTCTCTCTCTCTCTTTCGCTCGCTTGCTCGCTCTCTCACTCTGTTTTGTCTGTCTGTCTCTCTTTCGCTCGTTCGCTCTATCACTCTGTCTGTCTGTCTGTCTGTCTGTCCGTTGTATCTGCAAAGGTGTGTCTTATGTTATCATACTCTGTGAACTTTGTGCCAAGATGAAAATCAGTAAGGTTGAAGTAAAACAAATTGTTGATATACAATTTTATACAGCTTCTATCTTTGGTCGTTTCTATGAACCAGGGCGAATGATTGCCTGTGAGTGTTCAAAATCCTTTTTTGACAGAAGAGTGTGTGTGTGGGTGGTGTGTGTGTTGTGTGTGTGTGTGTGTGTGTGTGAGACAAGACTGGAAAAAACAGTCGTCGAACATGAGATTTTTGAAACCATGGTATGTTCAGCATTTCATGCACACCAGTTTGTGTCTACCCTGGAGAACGCTTCCATGGAGGTTCTGTCGTGTCACACCCAGTGGTCACGTCGAGACAGATATCACAAGAAATGTGATTCTGCTCGGTGGGTGTAAAGAACTACGATGGGATTACAATCAAAAGCACACTGTGAGAAAACGGTTCCGCACGTAACGGTGTGAACAGGTAACTACCATCAACACTCGCACAACATTAAACTCTACTTTCCACGTACACTGCCAGGTGTACCAACAATAATTTGAATAAAAAAGGGAAAAAAAAAAACCGAGGTTTTTTTTTTCTTTACCGTCGTAAAGAATCTGAAACCGGATTTTTCCGACGAAGCGTCGACTATGAAAATCTCTCCCGTTCCTGTGTCTCGGTGTGTGTGGTGTGGGTGTGTTGGGTGTGGGGTGGGTGTGTGTGGTTGTCGTGCGGGGGGGTTGTGTGTGTAGTGATGGCATATCATATCCTATTGTGTGTGTGTTATGTGTGCAAATGTGGGTTATATGTAGATGTGTGGTGTGTATAGAAGATAGTGTCATAAACAGTATCTCTCTCTCTATATATATAGACTCTCTCTCTCTCTCCCTCTCTCTCTCTCTTCTCCTGCGGGTAATCTCTCGCCGCTTGTGTCCCTTTTACTATAGAGCTTATCTCTCTATATGGATACTCTCTTAGAGGCGGTGGGTAGAGGTTCTCCTTATCTAGCAAAGTGCTAGATCTCCTGCGAAGATTGAGTGGTCTCTTCTCGTGTTATGCTCATTAAGAAGATAAGAGGCTATGAGATAAGCTGAAGAATGAATAATGCTCATCTAGGGAAGAAAGTATATCTATATATCTCTCTAAATTATATATATCTCTCTCTCTGCGGGTTTATCTCTAGCCGATGCTGTAATGCGTGTCCCTCCTCCCCGTCTCTCTTCTCCCTTATTCTCTCTAATCTCTACTCTCTTCTCTCATCTACTCTCTCTCTCTCTTATCTCCTGAGGGGGGTGGCGGGTCTCTCTCTCTACGCCTGGCGCTGCTGTCCTCCTCTCTCTCTCGCTCTCTCTCTATCTCTCCGACTCTCTACTCTTCATTGCTCTCTTCTTGCGTTGCAGTCCCCTCTCTCGACGCCCGCTTGCTTGTCCGACACGTGTCTCCTCTCCTCTCTCGCTCCTTTTCTCTCTCCTGCGGGGTCTCTCTCGGCGCCTGCTGTCCTCCCCTCTCTCCTCTATCTCTCTCTCTCTCATCTCTCTCTCTTTGTCTCTACTATCTTGCGGGGTCTTCTCTCCGACGGGGGGCCTGCTTGTCTGCCCCTTCCTCACAGCTCTCCGTCTCTCTCTCTCACTCATCTCTTTCTCTCTCCTCTCTCTTTCTGCGGGTCTCTTGATCGCCGCTGCTTGATGGCCTACAGTCTCGCTCTCTCTCTCTCGATTCTCTCTCATCCTCTCTCTCTCTTTTCTCTCTCTCGCGGGTCTCTCTCGCCGCTGTGTACTCCGCCTCTCTGCTGTCCTCCCTCTCTCTCTCTTGCGGGTCTCTCTCTGCCTCTCTCTCTCTCTCTCTCTCTCTCTCTCTCTCTTTCTCTGCTCCTGCGGGTCTCTCTCGCCGCTGCTGTCCTCCCGTCTCTCTCTCTCTCTCTTCTCTCTATCTCTCTCTCTCTGCGGGTACTCATCTCTCGACGCTGCTGTCATGCCGTCGTTATCTCTCCTCTTCTCTCTCTCTCTCTCTCTACTCTCTCTCTCTCTCTCTCTCTTCTCTCTGCGGGTCTCTCTCGCCCGCTGCTGTCCTCCCGTCCTCTCTCTCTCTCTCTCTCTCTCTCTCTCTCTCTCTCTCTCTCTTGCGGGTCTCTCTCGCCGCTGCTGTCCCTCCGTCTCTTCTCCTCTCTCTCACTCTCTCTCTCTCTCTCTGCGGTGTCTCTATCGCGGCTTGTCTCCTCGCCGCTGCTGTCTCTCGTCTCTCTCTCTCTCTCTCTGCGGGTCTCTTCGCCGTGCTGTCCTCCCTCTCTCTCTCTCTCTCTGCTCTCTCTCTCTCTCTCTCTCTCTCTCTCTCTCTCTAGCTATTTCACTCAAAAAATGCGAGCGCGCGCATACGAAAGGAAAGAGAGATAGAAAAAGAGAGACGGACAGGACCAGACAGACAGACAGAAGAGACAGAGAGAGATACAGAGACAGAGAGAGACAGAGAGAGACTGAGACAGAGAGACAAAGAGAGAGACAGAGTTAGAGAGAGAGAGGAGAGAGCGAGAGAGAGAGAGGAGGAGAGACCCTTCCTTCAGTTCTCACCGGTCTTTCCGGAGGGAGACATGCCATGTTCAAAGAAAAAGAAAAAAGAAAAAAGAGAGACGAAGAAAACACCAGAAAAAAAGAAAAAAAAAAAGAAAGAAAGAAAACAAAGAGAAGGACAAAAAAGAAATTTAGCCGAGCTTCGCAGCCATGTATGGGCAGGCAAAGAAACAGACGTTCCTGTTGTTATACCAACTCAAATCTGCAGCGCCGCCTTCACGGTGGACGGGTGCGGGAGGGGGGAGGGGAGGGGGACGGGGGGGGGGGGGGGGGGGGGGGGGGGGAGGGGGGGGGGGGGCAGTAGTAGAGGAGAACAGGAGTCAAAGAGTAGTAGAGTCGAGGGAGAAAGCCCACCTTGGCTGCCAGATCTCAGGATATCACCCAGCCATCAATGGCAGCGACTGATAAACTATTCTCGGCGAGCAGACGACAATTCCATCAGCGACAGGAATGGCAACACTGTAACGAGTGTGTCTTTTGTCCCGCTAGCCGCCCCCCCCACCCCCCCTCTCCCCTCCCCCTCCTTCCCCTCTCCGTCTCCTCTCTCTTCTTCTTGCCACCTTGCCGTGCGCAGACCCCGCCCACCATCCTACCTTCCCCACCCACCACTTCCCCGCTCCCGCGTTCTTCTCCTCCTCCCTCCCTCCCTCATGCTGCCTCCGCTTCCCTCATACGTCCCCCCCCCCCCACACACACTCACACCACACGTGCGCGCGCGCACGCACACACACACATACACACACACACGCGCGTGCAACACACACACACACACACACACATACACGCACACACACACACACACACACACACACACACACACACACACACACACACACACACACACACACACACACACACACATACACACGCACCAGAGAGAGAGAGAGAGAGAGAGAGAGACAGACAGACAGACAGACAGACAGACAGACAGACAGACAGACAGACAGAGACAGAAGGCTTTGGGCTTTTGGTGTGGTGGTGTTGTCGAGCGACGCGGTTGGCGGTAAACCAAGGTGCCCCAGAAAGTAACGCTTTCCACAACACATCGATCGGTTTCTCTGTCTGTCTCTCTGCCAGCATGGCCAGGCAAAAACAACAACAACAACAACAAGGACACAATATGGACACGGTTTGGTGAACAGACGGAAGACGGCCACAGGACGAATCCAGTCACCTGTTGGTCAGGATCCGGGCGGAAAGGACGGAGACTTGAACTGCCGGCAGGACCTAGGGAACCGACTGACAACAAGTTTGGTGTGAAGACGGGAACATGGCCTCGGGGATCCACCCGTTAAAGGTTGAATCCAGGGTGAATGTACAGGATTCGTTTGAGCATGGCAGGGGTCTGTGTTCTCCTCCGTGCCCTCGAAGGGTTCCGTAATGTAAGCAACGACGACGACGACGACGATGACGACGACAATAACAACAACAACAATAACACTACTACTACTACTACTACTACTACGAATAATAATAATAATAATAATAATAATAATAATAATAACAATAATAATAATAATAATAATAATAATAACAAAGAATGACGGTGGTGACAAAAGACGAGGAGGAGGAGGAGGAGAAGGAGGAGGAGGAGAAGGAGGAGGAGGAGGAGGAAGAGGAGGACGAGGAGGAGGATGAGAAGGAAGAGGATGGTGGGGACAATGATGATGAGGACGATGATGATGATGATGATAATTACATAACTGCTAGAAACTTCTATCATGAAGCTGCTACTATTACTTGTACTACTATTCTTCCTACATCCATTACCATCATCACTACCTTCACCACCCACCACCACCACCACCACCACCGCTGCCACACCAGTTTTCTGGATATTTTTTTTTCCATGTTTCTATTGTACAAGGCCAGGGACAAAAGTTTGCAATGTTTTTGCAGTCTGTCTTCAGAAGGTGCGTTTTTCTCTGAATGTTTCCTTTTTTTTCTTTCTCTCTGCGTACGCAGGCTGATACTCCTGCGGACAACTCCCTGCATAATTATACAGGCAGTGGAGTTTGTTGTGTATGACCGTTTTCATCCTCCATTAAGGCAGCCATACTCCATCTTCGGGGAAGGTGCATGCTCTGTGTAACGTGTCATCCATACCAACAGCCAAACTAGCCTTCTCTTCCGAAAGTTGGCGAGGGGATTTTGCGTGTGTGCAAGATGTGCGTGCGTTCACACACGGAACCTTGATTTATAGTCTCATTCGAAGGACTGTATAGGGAATGGAGTCAGAACCAATGTTCAGTCCGAGGGGAAAAATCCCCCTGTGCCGAAAACTCAAACTCGAGCTCGCAACTTCAGGATCACGAGTCTGGCCCCCCCCCCCCCCCCCCCCCCCTGAATGCTTCCTATTACGCCTACACAAAGGACTGTTTTTTTTCTCTCAACGAACAAGCATACGCATACACTTGTTGAAAGTAGTGAAAGTTGTCAACACTGCATACAAACAGAACATGGAGGAGAAGGAGGAGGAGGAGAAGGAGGACGTGGAGGAGGAGGAGGAGGAGGAGGAGGAGGACGAGGAGGCGGAGGACTGGAGGAGGACGAGGGAGGAGGACGAGGAGGAGGAGGAGGACGAGAGGAGGAGGACGAGGAGGAGGAGGAGGAGGGAGGAGGAGGAGGAGGAGGAGGAGGAGGACTTGGAGGAGGACGAGGAGGAGGACGAGGAGGAGGACGAGGAGGAGGAGGACGAGGAGGGGACTTGGAGGAGGACGAGGAGGAGGACGAGGAGGAGGACGAGGAGGAGGAGGAGGAGGACTTGGAGGAGGACTTGGAGGAGGAGGAGGAGGAGGAGGAGGAGGAGGAGGAGGAGGACGAGGAGGAGGACGAGGAGGAGGAGGAGGAGGAGGAGGAGGAGAGGACTTGGAGGAGGACGAGGAGGAGGACGAGGAGGAGGAGGAGGAGGAGGAGGAGGAGGAGGAGGAGGAGGACTTGGAGGAGGACGAGGAGGAGGAGGAGGAGGAGGACGAGGAGGGACGAGGAGGAGGAGGAGGAGGAGGAGAGGAGAGGAGGAGGACTTGGAGGAGGACGAGGAGGGAGGACGAGGAGGACTTGGAGGAGGACTTGGAGGAGGACGAGGAGGAGGACGAGGAGGAGGACGAGGAGGAGGAGGACGAGGAGGAGGAGGACGAGGAGGAGGACGAGGAGGAGGACGAGGAGGAGGAGGACGAGGAGGAGGAGGAGGACGGAGGACTGAGGAGGACGAGGAGGAGGGGAGGAGGAGGAGGACGAGGAGAGGAGGAGGGACGAGGAGGAGGAGGAGGAGGAGGAGGACGAGGAGGAGGAGGACGAGGGAAAAGGAGGAGGAGGAGGAGGGACGAGGAAAAAAGGAGGAGGAGGAGGAGGAGGAGGACGAGGAGGAGGAGGAGGAGGACGAGGAGGAGGACGAGGACGAGGAGGAGGAGGAGGGCGAGGAGGAGCACGAGGAGGAGGAGGAGGAGGAGGAGGAGGAGAACGAGGAAGAGGAAGAGGAGGATGAGGACGCGAGCAGCATGAGGAGGAGGAATAGGAAGAGGAGGAATAGGAAGAGGAGGAATAGGAAGAGGAGGAGGATGAGGACGAGCAGCGTGAGGAGGAGGAATGGGAGAAGAGGGAGGAGGAGAAGAATAGAAGAAAAAGACAGGGAAGAGGAGCTGAACAACAAGGAAAAGAGGAGAAAGAAGACAATAAGGCGCACGGGCAGCAGGGGGAAGAAAGAAGGAACAATGGGAAGAAAGAAAAAAAAAAGGAAGAGAGACAGAAGAAACGGAAATAGAAGACGACAAATACGATGAAGAAGAAGAAGGAAGAAAAATGCTGACGAAGACGACTGAGAAGACAATGCTGATATCGACCAAGAAGAACAAAATCACGAAGGAGACGACCGAGAAAGACAAAGCACAGTAAGAACATCTGGAAAACGATGAACAGAATCAAACAGTGAAGAGAAATCTAAGAGAATGGAGGAGGAGGAGGAGGAGGAGGAGGAGGAGGAGGAGGAGCAAAAACGACAGAAAAAATCAAAAGAAGGGGGAGGAGGAGGAAGAGGGGAGACGAGGAGACAAAGAAGAGAGAGAAGAGGAAGAAGAGGGAGGAGGGGGAGGAGGCGGGAGGAGGAGGAGGAGGAGGAGGAGGAGGAGGAGGAGAGAAAGAAGAGGGAGGAAGAGGGGAGAAGGGTGAGGAAGAGGAGGAGGACGACGAGGAGGAAGAGAAGAAGAAGAAGAAAAGAAGAAAGAAGAAGAAGAAGAAGAGAAGAAGAAGAAGAAGAAGAACAACAACAACAACAACAAGCAAGAAAGTACGAAAAAAGTACGAAAAATGAAAAAGAAAAGAAGAGAAGAAAGGGGAAGAATAATGAAGAGGGAACAAGTTGATGCCAATCAGTCATGATAATAAGAATGACATCACTGCTATGAATGCCTAAACCTATGAATTGTCTGAAGAATTGTGCGCAAATCTTACAGAAGGCCTGGAAAAAAAAAAAAATGAACAGCAACAACATAAACGGCAGGAAAGCGTTGTGATCTCGAAAAATGCACGTCAATAACGAATTCTCACAGTTCTTCTGCTTTGAAATGTATACTAACCAGCAAGGCGTAAGCTGTGTTTTAGAAAACAAGAATAGTTTTGATCAATAGATCTTTTTTTCTTTAGTAGAAGAGAAAAAGCCAAGACTTTCTGCGTTTATTTCAATAGTAATATCCCAGCTTCCTGCATTGAAGAAAACCAAACAATTAGAAGTGAATGAAATAAACCTATTCTATCACAACAGTAAACAAGAAAGAGGGCCTGCCATTTCAATTCACGTGGCATGAATATACTTCACAGTGGTTAGTAATTCAGACATGACATCGAATAGGTTTTTTTTTTTAGTTTAGTTTCGTAATGACTACATCAACAGCAAAAATCTCTTGGCATGGCATGGGCCATCTTTTCTTTTTTTCATGGGCTTGATTTGATGTGAAGCATCATTCTAGGAAGTGGAGTGAAGGACCAGCCTAAGCTCTCTCTCCAGATTACAACCGGACAGATGTCTACTACCTCCTACCCAGACCAGACCAAGTAAACATTGTGAAGCTGAGGACGGCCACTCCAGGCTACACCATCACATGTTCACAAGGTTTCGCATTGGCGAGTCTGCAGTGTGCCCCTGCGGTACCGCCCAAATGACAGTGGGATACTCCCTACAGGACTGTCCAACACACCATAACCTGAGAGCAGAGACCTGGCCTGCTGACCACCCGATGAGAGAGAAACTCTACAAATCTCTAGAGGTCCTCCGCCGGACAGCAGCCTTCGTCAGTGCATCGGCGTTTCCTGTCTGAGCGAACGGCGCGACGAAGAAGCTCCCTCTGTCTTTGTCTGTCTCTCCGTCTCAGTCTGTCTCTGTCTGTCGTGTCTGTCTCTCTCTCTCTCTCTCTTGTAACTCATTTAGTGTTTTTAGTTAAGTTGTTTGACTCACAAGTTCAGTCAATTCTGCAGTATGGAGCTGAGATCTGGGCTTTTCGAAACAGGTGTAATCAAAGAGAAAGTTCATTTACATGCATTAAGTGGTTCTTAAATGTTGACATCTGAACTCCAAATGACATGATTTATTGAGAACTAGGAAGGTATCCAATTCATCTGAACTCGTATGTGAAATGCATTAAAATTGATATTGGCTGAAGCTGACTAGTTTGGATGAATGTAGGATATCTTTTAAAGCGTACGGAATGTTGTTTCTAGATGATACTGGAAAGAAGACATGGGCTTCCAGGGTACGACAGTGTTTAAATTCTCATGGGTTTGGATTTGTCTGGGATAACCAGCGTGTTCAGATGGTATCTGGGATTTGAAACGTTTTAAAGAGAGGATGATGATTGACCGTAGATGGCAGGATTGCCATGGTCATGACCACCATAGCGATAGATTCATATAGCACAGACATTGTAAGACTACTCATGGGTCAGAACCATTCGTTAATATAAAAATGAATCGATTGTCTTACGAGCACATTGGCTGAATATAGTTTTTTTTTCAGACATTGCTTGCCATCGTTTTTCTGCCCCGACCGGCTCCTACCCAGAGTTGAGTTTGCTGCGGACTCAGTTGGGAAGACTGGGACCACACAGTCGAGTTTCATCCACTTAATGGATGCGTTTCTGAGAGTGTTGCTCAAATTTCCCTGACCAACACTGCAGGTGCCTGTATCTCTCGGGCCTGGTTGACGCCGGGATATATTATGAAAGGAAGCGTTAGAGTACAGCCCTGTCATGTAGTCTCAGACCGAAATGGAAATCCGTAGCATCATCTTAAATCATCCTCATTCTCATCGATCAGCATAAAAAAAAATGTCTCAAGTTCTGTGGCCCTTCATGCCCTGCTCTCATGGTGACCTCAATTTCGATGTCCTCTCCACGTCTGTGGCCTTTGGTTTGGTTCCGTCGGGGTCACCGGTATCGGCGA
>JADBJO010001419.1:27500-55000 GCA_016801955.1 Conus betulinus
GGGTGGGCTGGTAGCTGGGGAATGTTGGTGAGTTGGGTTAGAACATGTGAGAGAATGTGGCGATTCAACTAGAGAAAACTTTGTGAACATTGTTCTAACCCTTTGAATCTTGACAGGCATGTGAGCTTTGTTCTTGAGGAGTGGTGGGTGGGGGGGGAAAAAGCATTGTTCGTGAGTCAGTACAGTAATAAAGCGTGACCTGAGGAAGGCCAAGTGCCGAAACGTCGTGAGATGACAACTTGCTTGTTTGGTCTTGTCATTTGATCAGTATGGTTCGGCGTCTACTTTGCACGTAGAGCAAGGCTTTTTCATTAACCCCCCCCCCCCCCCCCCCCCCCAACATCTTCCTCCCTCTTCTCCCCTTCCCCAATCCATATACACCTATAAGCTGTTCGACTCTTACGAGTAATATGTCAGCCAGTTCCATACTTAAATGATCCTTGACTACCATGTATTGGATAATGATCCTTGACTACCATGTATTGGATATACATGTAGTCACACAGAATTGGTGTTTCTGAATACCGGTATATATGGGCTCTCAGTGTGTGTGTGTGTGTGTGTGTGTGTGTGTGTGTGTGTGTGTGTGTGTGTGTGTGTGTGTGTGTGCGCGCTTATGTTTGTGTATGTAGAAATTATCTCGTCTATAGGCTTATTGCTTTGATATTTGGACGAACGAACGAACAAATGAACGAAGTTAATGCTGCTAGGCTGTAAATCCTATTAAGCAAATCGGCGGAATGTACAACAACAAAACGCGACTCAATTTCGATTTTATTAACATGGAAACCACAGCAATGTCCTTTTTTTCACTTTACGTGACGAAATTGTGAACGAGAAAATGTCACTGGTATTCACTGTCAGTTTCTGTAGACGACGGTCACCCCAGGTAGGCCTAAAACTGGATCAGTCCGTGGACAGCGTGCAGCCGCCATAGAGCACATGCTTGGGTCTCTGCATGCTTCGTGTTGCCGATGCGTCTTCCTTTCCAAATGCAGGACAATTTAAGACATTCCTCTTATGACATTCCTCTTATTCCTCTTTCTTCCTGCTTGTCAAACTAGGAAAAGCGATCATCTTCCGAACACGGATTGCAGGAATATTCTAGAACGACGTCGTCTGATTCACACAGCAGCACACTCACATCATCCGTTTGATGGAACACGACCTTCCGAAACACTTTTTGTCTATAGCTTGCTCCAGACTTGTGTCGATGTCCGACGGGTGGATTTCTGGGCCCCTGCTGTTACACTCCGACAGATCAGAATGCAAACACCGAAGCGTATCCTGAATGGGCATGGATGTGTATGTGCGCGCGCGCGTATGTGTGCGTGTATGCGTGTGTTTATGAGAGTGAATGCATGTGTGTGCGAGTGCTCGAGTATGAGTGTGTGTGTGTGTGTGTGTGTGTGTGTGTGTGTGTGTGTGCGCGCGCGCGGGCGCGTGCGCGCGCGTGTGTGTGTATGTGTGTGTGTGTGTGTGTGCGTGAGTGTGTGTGCGCGCGCGCGCGCGCGCGCGTGTGTGTGTGTGTGTGTGTGCGCGTGTGTGTGTGTGGGTCTTTTATTGCTTATTGCTTATTGGGCGTGTGTATGTCTGTGCGTGAGTGTGTATGTTTGAGTGTATGTGAGGGTATGGGTGTGTTCGTATTGAGATGTGTGTATTTGTGTATTTATGTAAGTGCGTACGTTTGTGTGTGTGCCCGCGCGCACGCGCGCGCGTATGTGTGCGCGCATGTGCGTGAGTACGCGCGCTTGCTTGTGTGTGCACTTTCGTGTGTATGTGTATGTGTGCGCGCGTATTTTTGTGTGTTAATTATGCTTCTTTGCTTTGAATGAAAAACGTTGGTATTCTGTTCATAATGTTTTCTTAAATGTCAGTACAACTTTGAGTTAATCTGACAATAAATTGGTTTCAGTGTGTGTGTGTGTGTGTGAGTGTGTGTGTGTGAGTGTGTGTGTGTGTGTGTGTGTGTGTGTGTGTGAGTGTGTGTGTGTGTGTGTGTGTGTGTGTGTGTGTGTGTGTGTGTGTGTGTGTGTGTGTGTGTGTGTGTGTGTGTGTGTGTGTACGTGCATGCATCCAGCTATCCAAGTGCATGCCAAATGTTCCCCAACAAAGCGACAACGCTTTCCCTATGACCACCACGCGGGAAAACCTAGTAAACACGCGTCGGAGAAAGGCGCTTTCTCCTCACCTTTCTTTTCGCACTTAAAGCTTTCATTTAATGTAAGAAGTCGATACCGGGATACAGTGTTGTCTTCGTCCCACTCTTCCTCAGGTATTGGAAGGCTTACGCAATATTTCATATTGTTTCTTTTTTCTTTCTTCATCACCTATTGAGTACCCAAAACTAGACTACAGAGACCACTCTGGTATGTGCACAGTGAGACAGACATACACACACAAATGATTGTTGTGTAGGCACACTTACACATGCACGTGCAACACCGTCATAAAGTGCTGTCGGGTGGATGTTTTAAAAAATTGTATGTGTTAAATGATCACAGTTTCATCAGTTGTATTTTATCGTTTGATTTCATGTTTCGTTGAAACTTTTGTTCAAAACTGTCATTCTTCTGTGTTTTATGACTACAAATCTGCCCATCATGGATCCAATTTACAGTGCAAGGGAGAAGATCGGTGGGGGGGGGGGGGGGGGGGGGGGGGTGTTGTTTTGTCTAATTAAAAAAAATGAACAATTGAAATATGTACAACAAATAATGAGTGTAACGATACGATGTGTTTCTCATTTCAAAACATACTTTGGATTTTCCGAAAGATGTCATCAATGTCTATACCTATATATCTCTGGAAAATTCACAATCTAATCCCTTCTTTTTTGTATAGATAATGGATCAGAATGCTTGAAAAATACTATTACTGATAAAATGGTGGAGTTTCTCGATGTTTTTCAATCACTAAATGGAGACGCACGTGATAGAACAGCAAATTTGGGTCCAGGACTATCTATCTGATGATGAGTATGCTCATTATTCTCGAGCTCTCTATGTTATGGTAGCATGTGCCCTGAAGACAATGTGCCTAACAAATATGGAATATGCCATTTGAATATGTGCACAGCGTTAGAATTATGTATCATGAACGGTGTGCGTAATGGCGACCGCGAAGGTCGTTCACATACAAATCTGGTACAGGGCATAGTGTCAAATATGATCTTTTTATGTCCATTGACATGTATCTATTCGTATAATCACCAACGCATTTGTGTGTAACAGATCACATTGACTCTGACCATCTTCTTTTGGAAATACACTTTGGCTTTCCACAAACTGTTGGTCCAGTTGTGACGAAATATATGGAAGCTCAGTATATTGTGAAGTTCAAATGGAATGATCACAATGAAAACATTTTTCGTCGTCTGATGAACCACGATGATATTCTGCAAGTAATGAACACAGCTATTTGTTTTATCGATGAGGATCTTAATGTAGTTTTATGTATTTTTAATAGTTGTGTAATAAAGAAAGCAGAATGTATGAGGAAGAAAATAAGAATAAACACAGGTTAGAGGAAGGATTCATGGTTTAATCGAGAATGGACAGTGACCAAAACAAATACGAGGAAACTTTTAAGAGTGTTTTGCAAACCCCTTCTTACTACAGGCCGCGTCAAAATTGTAAGGCTCGACGCGAATACAAAAAACATGTTGCAGAGAAAGCAAAAAGTTCGAAACAAACCGTGACGTAATTATTCAATTAACTCAGTTCGTGACCAGAAGGAATTTTGGCAAAACATCCATAACATTTCGATAAAGACATCTCACATACGCAATAGCATTTCTACTGAAGAGTGGTAACAGCAAATCAAAAATCTGGTGGCAAGTGATGTTTGCAGTGAAGCAGACACAGAAAAAGGTAATGAAATAATCTGCTTAGATAGTCTTATTTCAAAGGTGATTCTATTTGTGATAAAACAAATTTTTCAAATGGTAAATCTGCTCGTCCTGATGGTTTGATTATTGAGCTATTTAAGAATGACTGCGGCATCGTGCTTGATTTATTTCTTAAAATTTTCAATGCTCTTTTTTTATACAGGTCAATATACAGAAAGCCGGACAGAATCAATCATTATTCCATTATTTAAGCAAGGTGTCATACGTGATCCTGACAATTACAAAGGGATCACACTGTCTGATATAAGCAGCAAATTTTATTGCTTAATTATCAACAACAGATTACAAAAATGGCTCGATCAATATAACATAACTGGTAAATATCTTGCCGGCTTCAAAAGGTATCATTCCACTGGATTACATGGCTCTCGCTGAAAAGCAGTTTTCATAAAAATCGTCAGTTATATGCAGTTTTTCTTGATTTTTGAGAAAACATTCGACTCTGTTTCTAGAACATTGCTCTGGCTAGTAGTGAAAAAGAATGGTATTAACGGCAAATATCACCAATGTGTAATAAGTTTGTACAGCGATGTTAAAGCAATAATGAGATCGCAGGGGGACTTTACTTCCTATATTTTATGTACATTGGATGTAAAACAAGGGGATGCTCGTAGTCCTGTTCTTTTTTTATTGTTTTTAAATGAACAAGCTTTAGAAATTACAAAGAGTGTAAGACACGGTACAACACTTTCTCTGTGTGTGTGTGTGTGTGGGGGGGGAGGGGGTGGGTGGAAGCAAAGACAGCTGGAGTCGGAAGAGAGATGGAGGAGGAGCTCCAGTGTCCTGTGTTCTGACCGTGGCCCCTTGTCTTGTGCCCTATACAGCTCGCCAAGTGGTTCAAAGGGCAATGCCCACACGCCCCCCAGTCACCGGTGGTCAGTGGAGGTCCATCCTGTCCCCTCACCGTCACCCCAAGCGGTATGGTCTCTTCGTTCCTCTGAGACACGGTAACTTTACAGAATAGCCAACATGTATTTCACAGTCATCCTGGGGCAGCCTACGATAAAGTGCAATGAACAAATCGGTCGCCGTCATGGATAAAACAGCTAGAATCTCAAAGAACGGAAGTAGATATCTCCTCAAGCGTACAGATACCAGTGCATAATGCATGCAGCATAGTAAGCATGATATCCGTGAGCATCGGGTGGTCAGTAATGCAATGTAAACTTCCACTTGAGCAGCTGGGAACAGTGTAGAGTGTGCAACATTTTTTGCTGAATTGCATGGATTTATAATAAGACACTGAGAAGACAATTCACCAAAGAACTACTTAAAAACGACAAAGACCAGTCACTGAACACATCCTCAGCTGTTGTTTCGGAACAAATTAGACGAGTTATGGCAGCATATTTCAAGGAATCAAACTCAAAATGAAACCATCACCTATTTCATTCTGCCCCCAGTCTGAGCGCATTCTTCTTCTCTCTTTTCAGTCCCTACCTTGGCCTTTTTCCTGTCAAGCTTGTGTTTAAAACACTAGCATTTGAATAATGCCAGTATCAATGTTCCAGTTGATGTGTAACAGATTTTAATCCTCGCAAAGTCAGAGTTGTAATGAGGGAGGAACAGTTTACCTGCACTTGTTTTCTTCCGCTGCTTATTTGTTTGGCATCTTTTATTTTCAAGTTAATAGTTTGTGGAGTAAGGACCTGGTGGTTTAGCCGGCAGCGAGAGGCTTCGATCTCAGTGCTACCGAGTAGTTCTAATGCATCGTGATGATAGTTCCAGATCGGTAGGGTTCAAAGCTGAGATTTGCAGAATTTGTCTCCATGAGGTTCATTAAGCAGTTGACGTAATAACTCACATCAGAACCAAGCGATTCCAGGAAGCTTCCACGAGGGTACAGACATTGTTTCTCGACCATTTATTCCATGCGTTTTTGAGGAGCTATAATCGTTTCAGATCGGTAGGAAATATAGTTGACTTTTGCTTCTCCTTTTTATTGAGATTTTCTCCGTGATGTTTCACTGATCAGTTGACGTAACTACTCACATCAGAACCTTGCGATTCCTCAAAGCTTCCACGAGGGTGAAGACATTGTTTCTCAAGAAAACTGTTTTCCACGATTTTTGAGGAGCTGTAATACATCATGGTCTGTAAGGCTTCTGGATTATTTCCATGCATTTCAATAGCCCGTGCTACGCCGGACCACCATCCCGGAACATCTGATTTCATTAACTATTAATGGCTCTCGTCGGGATTTGACAGAGAGAGAGAGAGAGAGAGAGAGAGAGAGAGAGAGAGAGAGAGAGAGAGAGAGGGCATGAACGTTGCGTAAATTCAAATATTTTTTTATTTAGAATCTTTTTTACTGATATATTTGTTTATAGCTTGTTGGAATATGTGAATTTTGATAATGGCACCACAAACAAAATTTCCTTGTAGTCTATGAGGACAAATGAAATATCGTGTATCGTGTGTGTCGTATATCGTGTAATAAATGACACGTCTCCATTTGGGGACCTTCGTCACTGTCATGGCACAATTGTAGGAGAGAAAGCAGCTGCAGGTAAAAGCCCTTCGCCTTGTGACCAGACTGGCCCTTGCATTGTCCGGATCTAACCCAAGGACAGAATCGAGTCTTGTACCTCACCTCTGTCAGCCTTCCCACATCCCCTGAACTTTCTTCAGAGAACAGGGGTTTGATTCCGATTGTCCACACCGACCAGTTTCCTTTTCCCACCTACTGCAGTTGATTTCTGAATCATCAAGGAAAATCTTTTGAGTAGTTGCTAAACTGTTGCATTGTATCTAAATACATCTATGCTGCGGTCAATTTTCAATCCATTTTTCGAAGGTGTACATGATGATAAACAACATTAAAGGAAGTATTTATGTGATGTTCTACGATACACAACAACAAAGTACAAAAGAAAGAATTCAATATTTTATTACTTCAGTGTGGCCTCTCCACCACAACTGTCGCACGTGCGTCGTTTTACTTCAGTGTGGCCTCCCCACCACAACTGTGGCACGTGCGTCGTTTCGAATGTAGTACAACATGTGAGTAAAAGGTTAGCATTGCTATTTAGACGGAGCTGATGTTTTTGCCGTCTCGATGATGATTTAGGGTGAATGTGCTCGGACCTTTAGCTGGAAGGACGGAAGCGGAGATGGAAAATTGAAATAGCATGATAAAAAGCGTTTTCAAATGTGTTCATGTTCAAGGCAAACTGTCTATACATTTAGTGTGCTTCTTTTAAAGTGTATTTATTTTGATGTGTGTGTGTGTGTGTGTGTGTGTGTGTGTGTGTGTGTGTGTGTGTGTGTGTGTGTGTGTACGTCTGTGTCTGTGTGCACGTGTGTTAGTGTGTGTGTGTGTGTGTGTGTGTGTGTGTTGTTGTTGTTGTTGTTGTTGTTGTTGTTGTGTGTGTGTGTGTGTGTGTGTGTGTGTGTGTGTGTGTGTGTGTGTGTGAGAGAGAGAGAGAGAGAGAGAGAGAGAGAGAGAGAGAGAGAGAGAGAGAGAGAGACGATCGGTCTCATGAAAGGTTTTGTTTGTTTGTTTGTTTGTGTTTTTTCGCTACTGTAGTGTTTTCTCCCCCACAGAATGAAGCATTAGTGAACCCAATGTTAGTACACAAGTCAACCAAGACGCTCTGTATTCAACGTGAAACGCATGAGAGTGTCCATGATGCGTGACAGTCAGTGAGCAAAAAAGTATGGAAACCATACTTCTTCAAAAAAGACCCAAACAAACAAACAAAAAAACCTATGGGAAGCATACTTCATAGAAAACTACTTTAAAAAAAAGAAAAGCAGAAAAAACAGAAAGAAAAGAAAAAAAAAGGGGGGGGGGGGGGGGTAAAAAAAGAGGTTGGAAGGAAAATATTTTTCTTTCTCACGTTGAACAAAAAATCCAATATGAGTACAACAGACTTGTTACAATACACTCGTAATGCTTTTTTTGTTTCAAGCATGTCTTGTAGCACTTCACTTCTCTGGTTACATCTTCCATTCTTAGCGGTATTTTATACGCAGTTTAAATATTCTAAACAGATACATTCATTCTAATAGAATGTGTCTAAAACGTATGTATCTTAACAACCTTCGTTTTTCATCAACTGTGTGTTTCATGACAAAACATATGATAGCAAACAAACTCACAACCGCGAAAAAAAAAAAAGAAAGAGAAAAAAGAAAATGGCAAAGCCCCCCAGAATCATCCATTGCTTATCCCGAACTTTGTTAAATGTTCTTTCTATTTCTAAATTTTTCAGGTTTTTCAAATGTGTGTGTGTGTGTGTGTGTGTGTGTGTGTGTGTGTGTGTGTGTGTGTGCGCGCGCGCGCGCTTGTGTGAAAACATGTCGCCCTGACAGTGGCAGTAAAGCAGAGGTCGACGACGAGATGACAAAAATAATGATGGGGGAGGACTGCTTAGACACCAAGCTGTCCCCCGCCACTTCACGCGCCACCCACCGGCGACTTTGCAAAGGGCTGTCACTCTGTGTGGCCGTGGCTGTCAACATCGGATGCATCAGCACGTTGTCAAGCACATCGCCCAATCTCGTCACTCATGATCAGGCCCAAAAGTGAGTATAACAAAAATAAAGAAAATATTTGAGAAACGCCGCCAGCCAATTAAAGTCGAATTCTCAGGCGGCGTTAAGAATTTCGTAGCATTGATGTGGACGAGGGTTTGGGCAGCGCGTCTCTCGCGGAGTGCCGACACGTGGTCTTGGCTGTCTCTGCCGACTGCTTCTGCACAGACCTGACCTTAGAATTAGTGGTCAGCTTCGCCGGATGTTTTCAGCTTGCTTCAGTGCAAAACTCTACATTGCTGAACTCGGCAGTGTGTGTTTTGATTCTGTTCCGAACTCACGGTCACCGTTCCTTGTCCCGATGGCTGTTTTTCGACCGTAAAATTCTGTCTTGCTTTTAAAACCGTTCCTGGTGTCACCAACGACGAGCAGATCGTTCACGAGGTGTGCCTGTGCACACAAAGAACGTTGAGCTTGGGATCCATTCTTTCGTTGCAAGAAATGAGAGGGCTGCGGCGTACCAGAGAGGCAAGAACGAACTACTGGTGAGGGTTTGCGACTAAAGAGCACGTCTTTGCAGGTGCATAGCGTCAATGCTTACATGCTACCAGTTGACGAGAAACAACGACCAAACTCTGGATTGAATACATTCCCATTTCTGATGCTAAGTCAGAGAGATCCTGCACGCATTTTCCAAAGTGGGATATGAAATAAGTTTGATATTTAAATCGGGAAGGCGAAATATGCAGGCAACAAACTTACCAGATCTTTAAAAGGCCAGAGATTTGGTTTTATGACTGACCCCCACCCACCCCACCCCCCGCCCTCCCCGTTCCACACGATAAACCCACAAAATCAGAATATTTACCGCAAAACCGTACCACACTGCCTACACATCTGCAAAAAAGACCTGTGTTCCAATTGTTTACAGCCCGACCACCACGTGTTACAAGCCCTAACGCTATTGTTTGTAGAGAAAGCACGCAATCAGGGCATAAGTGGGGTGATTGTAGCAAAGCGAGTAAAACAAAACGGAACATTATTCCATTTACCCTAATCAGTGTAATTCATCCTCCAAATCCGGTTATGATAAGTCCGTTAGAAGTGGTGTCCAAAGTCGTGAAGTCACTCTTCATGTTTTTCTTCTCTGTATTGTTCTCACCGTTATCAATCCAAAACATCCAACGTGGCCGATCTAAAGAACGATACAAGCCAGAGACAGGTCGGAGAAACAGCCAAGATGGGAGCCCCGAGTTTCGTTGCTCCGAAGACACGGTGGGCGATCCTGATTCGGAATGTGTGAGTGCTGTCCCTTGGGAACAGTGAGCGTGTTCGTCTTCAGGTTTCAAAGGATGATGATTTAGCGATGGCTCTACCAACTTTAGGAAAGTTGATGTGAAAGCACTATGTCACTCTAAGATTAACTGATCTTTTTTGCGGGGCTGGTATAGGTAGCATGTTTATCATTGATACTTACCTTCATGTATATTTAGTATGGATAACGTGTTTTACTTATAGAAATAGAGTACAACAGGATTTAAAAACCAAAAGAAAATCACTTTTGGGTGCTTAAAACTAAATGAAGCACAGCATTATCGTGTACAGGAATCCCATATTATTGAAAAGAGTGAAATTAACTTGCGTGGAAAAGCATTGGGTGGTAAGATTTTATATAACGACGATTCAAACAAGAGCGGAGATCGGGGTTACGTAAAAAAAAAAATCAAGATGCTTAATGTGTTATGTGGCTAGAATGTTCAATATTTTTGTCCACGAAAAAGCATGATAATAATGGTGCAAAGGTATATGCTCGAAATGGATGAAAAATGTAGCTTTTTTTCGAAATTCACTCGAAATACTTTCCGAATTCACTGATGGTGATCTTGTTCTTCGGTGATTCCAACTGTGTACTTAACGATGACCTTGCTCTGATATCCAGTCGTCCTCATTATAAATGTGAGGTTCATTCTTTGGGGCAGATTCTCACGTCGTTACGTCTCACGGACGCTTGGAGAATCTAGTACTGACCTGATGGAGATTTTACTTGGCATAGTTATAACCCCCTTATAACACGCCATCAGACTATTGTCTTGCTTCTTTCGGGGGATGCGACCTTGTTGTAAGGAAATCTAATGGTTAACTTTCTGAATGAACTAAGAAAGAAACAAACATATAACAACGTACACCTTGATAAGTTGTATACATCGATAAGTTTTTTTGGGGGGTTGTTGCTGATGGGTATTTTTTGTAGGGGACTAGGTTGGGCGGAGAAAACATTGAAATAGTTGAGCTCAGTCCAGGTCCAAACTTTTTTCTTCCTTACAAAGAGAGAGAGAGAGAGAGAGAGAGAGAGAGAGAGAGAGAGACGGGCAGCTACAGACAGATAGACAAACCGATAGACGAAGACAGGGATTCGACATCTGTAATGACATTTGGCACCCTGATGGGGTGCGGAAACAGATCAGTCATGAGGAGATACTGTCAAGCACACACCAACACAAGTCAAATAATACAGTGACAATAATACTATTAAAAAAGATGACGAGGATGATAATAAATGAGAAGAAGAAGAATGAGGTTCACACGAAACACAGACACTTTTATCGTCGGTGGGATTCACTTTAGTGCGTCAAAGAACCATGATCAGACTTACACTTTTAGCAACGCTTCCATCCAAAACTTGGGTTTTCCAGAGGTGCACCTAATATAGAGCATCGCTGTTTGAAAGCTGTTGTTTTTTGGTCAGACATGTCTAACGATGAGACACTCGTGGTGGAAAATGTTACGTTCAAATTTCGGAACTGCCTTGGTAAACTCCGAAACTGGTCTACACACTTAATCATCAGTGATCTCCACATCTTCCTGTTCTAGGCCTTCGATTTTCATATCCAGTCGGTATCTAATCTTGGAAAGGAACGATCAGAAACGTACTGCTTACCACGGGAAGATTTTGAACCGCACGGTTTATATCTATTAAAGTTTTATATCATATTTTTCATTTAAATATTGATTTACGCGTGTGTGTGTGCGTGCGCGCATATATAATGCTAAATAACCGAGCAGTGGGGGATAACAAACAGACTAATATATTTCTTCCGTCGTAGTTTTGGCAATGATACATACAACAAGAGTCGAAAATGGGGAACACAACATAAAGAAATATACATATGATAAGTCCTTACTAACTGCACGACAGAATCACCGTTGTCCCTCTCTAATGCTGATTTGTTACTATTGGCTGTTTCTAGGTCTGACATTCTCTAGACTCGTCAACAAAACGCAGCTGAATGTAACTATCCTGTTGGCGTCAAATAGAGACACACCACAGTCCATAACTCTGTGGTGTTCTCACACCAAGGGTTTAAAAAAAAAAAGAATCCAACAGCACCCTCAAAGAAGCCAGCAAAGGGTATAATGAAACGAAACGAAAGTGTGGAGAGCAAAAATGTTGCTGAAAAAACTGAAAACATGATGCTAACAGTATAAGTTTAGGGGACAATACTTGAGCCTATGCTTGAGGATCCATTCCAGGATGCAAGGGAGATCAAAAGATATGGAACAGTCTGAGTGGTCAGCTCTCCTGTTCAATAATAACCCAAGCATTGTCAGCAGCTAAGAATTGTGCAGAACGACCTTTACTTGGATCTTCTAAGACACATGCAGTCTCCCACTGATTGACCAAACATATAATGCAGAACTGTTAAGTAGTGGGAAAAAAAGCGCAGGCTAACAATTCTTTCGTCATTGAAATGACTTGGCAAAGATTAAAAAAAAGGGGGGGGGGGGGGGGGGTTGAAGATGAAGGAAACGGAAACAAAAATTAAGAAAATGTTTAAATATGAAAACCCTTCACTAGCTACATGACGAAACCATCGTAATCTTTTTTATACACATATGTATGTAATTATATTGATTGAGTTCATTCTTATTCTTTTGTTCTCTCTAATGCCTGATATCATGCGAGGTGTAGTCATATGACCACCAACTGCGTCGTTTATAGGCTCATGATGTCAGTATCCGGAAAGACCTTCAGCTAATCAGAGCAGGTCGTAAATTAAGGGCCTGACTGAAATGACTTCAAATCTGTAAAGGGTACGAAGATACATCAACGCACACATTCACACATACTTAAGTTTCATGCTGCTTTGTTTCATTGTTGGACAGACTGCTCCACAGCCTTGGTCTGGAATCCGGGTGACGTTCACAAACTGGCTGGTCTTCGCTCTGCCAGTCTCCGTCATCTGTCTTCTGCTGGCCTGGCTTTGGCTCTCCCTGTTCTTTTTTGGCCCCAGGTCAGTATCAAACCTTGCCATTCATTCATTCATTCATTCATTCATTCATTCATTCATTCATTCATCAAAATTAATTATGAACTACCGAGCCTTCAAATGAACGTCACAAACTCTATAAAGTACGGAGTCTCGACTTTTTTTTCATGGAGGACATGATCAAGCATATCCTCCACACACACACCCCCCACCCCCCCCCCCCCCCAAAAAAAAAAAAAAAAAAAGAAAGAAAAAAAAAAGGAAAAAAGAAAAAGAAGAAGAAAAGCAAATGTATCAGTAATAGAGGAAAATATAGGTTAACAAATCACCAGCCACTCTGAAAAGACGTGACATCAGTTTCGATAGGAAGTGAGTGGGAGAAAGGGGAATAGAAGAAAAGGGACGGAATGACGAAGGGGCCATGAAAGTCTACATATCACATCCTTCAGAGACAGCAATGGGAAATTGTGAGTGATGTGTTGTACCTTCACTGAGGGCAATGGGAAATTGTGAGTGATGTATTGTATATTCACTGAGGGCAATGGGAAATTGTGAGTGATGTATTGTACCTTCACTGAGGGAAATGGGAAATTGTGAGTGATGTGTTTGTACCTTCACTGAGGGCAGTGGGACATTGTGAGTGATGTATTGTACCTTCAGTGAGGGCAATGGGACATTGTGAGTGATGTGTTGTACCTTCACTGAGGGAAATGGGAAATTGTGAGTGATGTATTGTACCTTCAGTGAGGGCAGTGGGACATTGTGAGTGATGTATTGTACCTTCAGTGAGGGCAGTGGGACATTGTGAGTGATGTGTTGTACCTTCACTGAGGGCAATGGGACATTGTGAGTGATGTATTGTACCTTCACTGAGGGCAATGGGAATTGTGAGTGATGTATTGTACCTTCACTGAGGGCAATGGGAAATTGTGAGTGATGTATTGTACCTTCACTGAGGGCAATGGGAAATTGTGAGTGATGTATTGTACCTTCAGTGAGGGCAAGTGGGAAATTGTGAGTGATGTATTGTACTTTCACTGAGGGCAATGGGAAATGTGAGTGATGTATTGTACCTTCAGTGAGGGCAGTGGGAAATTGTGAGTGATGTATTGTACCTTCACTGAGGGCAATGGGAAATTGTGAGTGATGTATTGTACCTTCACTGAGGGCAATGGGACATTGTGAGTGATGTATTGTACCTTCACTGAGGGCAATGGGAATTGTGAGTGATGTATTGTACCTTCACTGAGGGCAATGGGACATTGTGAGTGATGTATTGTACCTTCAGTGAGGGCAGTGGGAAATTGTGAGTGATGTGTTGTACTTTCACTGAGGGCAATGGGACATTGTGAGTGATGTATTGTACCTTCACTGAGGGCAATGGGAAATTGTGAGTGATGTATTGTATCTTCACTGAGGGCAATGGGAAATTGAGTGATGTATTGTACCTTCACTGAGGGCAGTGGGAAATTGTGAGTGATGTATTGTACCTTCACTGAGGGCAATTGGAAATTGTGAGTGATGTATTGTACCTTCGCTGAGGGCAATGGGACATTGTGAGTGATGTACTGTTCCTTCAGTGAGGGCATGGGAAATTGTGAGTGAGTTTTGTGAACATAATTATTTCTTTAGGTCAATACAGGGTCTTCTGTTGTTTTCTCGTTGAGTGGTCTGCAGTAGACACGGCTGGTTCGGCTGCTGCGGTCCGCCTATAGCATTGAACATAAAACACCACCTATTATTTTTTGTGGCACTCTCTATAGAACTGAATCACATTTGCAAAGATAGAATGACTGCGCCACCAAACTGAAAAACAAACATTCAAACAAACACAACACGTTTCGATCTGTCTGGTCTTCTTTAAGCAAGACACACAGCATTTTGTATTTAATTTTGATGTTATTTTAGCTCAGTCAGGCCATTTCAGAGCGATCTTCTCGCAGAGAGTTGGAGAAAAGTCTCGTCGCGAAATATTTTGCAAAACAACATATCACTCTACCTACTGTATGTATATATTTCTCGTCTCGTCATCCTCGTCTTCAAGCCCTTAACCCCAGGGTCGTCAAGACACCCCTTGAACTGACTTTCATCACCCGTTATTTTGGCCTGTCCTCTGCTCTTGGGAATCATCAAACAATGGAAGGATGTGGACATATTGTTTTTTACATTGTTGTCTGCAGGTTTCGTATATTGTTGTCACCAGTTTTTCTATGTTTTTGTCAACAGGTTTTCTACATTGTTTTAAGAAGTTTTCTATATCGTGTAAGCAGGTACTCTAGATTTGTTGTCAGCAAGTTTTCTGAATTGTTGTCAGCAAGTTTTCTGAATTGTTGATAACTGGGTTTTCTGAATTGTTGATAACGGGTCTTCCAAGTTATTGCCAGCGGGATTTCTAAAGGGGCAATTGCTGTCTTGATTCTTTGCATACTTTTCTTTGATGCCATGATCTTTGTCTGTGATATGTAGAATTTTCTGATTGCATATCGTTTGCAATACCTGTTATTTTCTTTTGTGTAGAGCTGCCGGCAGCGTCAATAGTTCACAAACATAGAAAAAAAAATGTCGTCCGTGTGCGCATCATTCTCACGCTGGAACTGAGAGAAATGCTGTCGTTGTTTGCAGAATGTCTTTGAATTCTGTGACCGCTGTTGATGCTTGGGGGCATTCCGGAGAGGACTTTGGTTTGGACCTTTCATCTGCCACAGCGTTCCCCTATCAATGAATAACGTCCAAACCACCCACAACCCTAAACTGATTGTCACTAGACCAACTCAATTTTTCATCCCCGATGCATGAATTGTAGCCCCAAACTGTGAACACACAACAAATATGCATTCTATACTCATTTGGACACAGAGTCTTTGACGGATTGAGAGTTCGTATTCACTCTAGAAAGTGTTAACATGTCCACTACTTAGTCATTATATGAATTCTGTTCGTCACTGTCTCTCAGCTGATGCTACCGAGAGTTTGCTTTGTGCCCCTTCATTTCTGAAATATGGTATTGAAACGTTCATTGCTTCTTCTCAAAGGCCCCAAACAATTGGAAACAACGCTGCTCTTTTGGTTATGAAATCCTTCAATTTGGAACAGGTACTCTCTGCATTATTTGCCCATCTCTGACAGCATCGACTGCCCTCTATTCTCTGCATTATTCGCCCATCTCTGACAGCATCGACCTCACTCTATTCTCTGCATTATTCGCTGACCATCTCTGACAGCATCGATTCGCCCCTCTGACACTCTCACTCTATTCTCTGCATTATTCGCCCATCTCTGACAGCATCGACCTCACTCTATTCTCTGCATTATTCGCCCATCTCTGACAGCATCGACCTCACTCTATTCTCTGCATTATTCGCCCATCTCTGACAGCATCGACCTCACTCTATTTCTCTGCATTATTCGCCCATCTCTGACAGCATCGACCTCACTCTATTCTCTGCATTATTCGCCCATCTCTGACAGCATCGACCTCACTCTATTCTCTGCATTATTCGCCCATCTCTGACAGCATCGACCTCACTCTATTCTGCTGCATTATTCGCCCATCTCTGACAGCATCGACTGCACTCTCTTCTCTGCATTATTCGCCCATCTCTGATAGCATCGACTGCACTCTCTTCTCTGCATTATTCGCTCATCTCTGATAGCATCGACTGCACTCTCTTCTCTGCATTATTCGCCCATCTCTGATAGCATCGACTGCACTCTATTCTCTGCATTATTTGCCCATCTGTGACAGCATCGACTGCCCTCTATTCTCTGCAGTATTCGCCCATCTCTGACAGCGTCGACTGCACTCTATTCTCTGCAGTATTCGCCCATCTCTGACAGCATCGACTGCGCTCTCTCCTTTGCTCTTGTTCTGAATCTACACCCGACTATCTATGTGATTTATTTCACGTCTGCACACTTTGTCAGCTTCACTCTTTCTCTGATATTCGTCGTCTGCGATTGCCACATCAAAACTAATTTCAACTTTGAAAAATCTATTTTCCAAATTCCTAACAACTTTGGAGACACACACACACACACACACACACACACACACACACACACACACACACACACACACACACACACACACACACACACACACGTATGCACGCACGCACGCACGCATGCACGCACACACGCAGAGAGAGAGAGAGAGAGAGAGAGAGAGAGAGAGAGAGGGGGGAGGGGTGGGGGGACCATTTCAATCTAAATTTTGCTATCAAATGAAAAGGCTCAGAAATAGTACTTTACTAATTATCTTAAACTACTATTTCAACATAAATGTTTCTTCCATCTGAGACTGGCTAATTTAAAGACAAGAAACACAAATCATGGTAAAGTGTAAATACATACCCCATCACTCACTATTCTATAGAAAACCGTTGATGTGGATTTTCCATGGATTCAATGCTGACCCAACATACGCAGGACATCGTCCACCCGCCCCCCACCCCCACCCCCAACACACACCCCGCTAATTCCCCACCCCCTCCCCTGAAGACGACGATTGCTTAGTCTCAGTGTCAGCGGCTACAGGACAGCTTAAGACTTGTGGTCAGCCGTACACACAGGACAGATGTGCATACCTTGAGTTAGATGATAAAATATGAAAGTCAGCTGGGGTAGTTCACACATCCAGAGACTATTGACAAGTAGGTATTACACTTGCATTTCTAAATGAGGAATGTATCTGACCTCCACCAACGGCTACTTTTAGAGCTCTCTTCAGTGGAACTTAAAGCATGGACAGCCAGGCGTGAGGTCCAGCAGCACCAATCGTTGTGGTGTATCGACCTGTCGGCCCAGTGACCACCAGCCTGCAAGTTGGTCTCGCGTACTGCACCTCGAGGGAGAACACCTTGGGGAAGGCTTCGGCCTCTTAGAGGGTTTTATACTCAGGGGCAGTCAGTTGAAGTGAATCCCTGAAACGTTAGGTCTTGGCTTGTGGAGAGGCCTATGCTGTTGGTACAGTGGGTCGTTTATGAAAAATAAACATGAGGTAGAATAAGTTGTTATGCTTTGAGCTACCCGGTATCCCATTTTTTTTCTTGTGCGCCCATAAGGGTACACCAATGGTTCCATTGGTTGAACAAACAAACAAAAACCAAAAAAATGGAGACTGATTGGCTGGATTTCCACAACTATTTGTGTAAGTTATTGTGATGTGTCCTTTGTAGTTCCCAAGATCGGTCTCATTGCTTCATTCTTTGGGATTGAAGAAGATTGCCCGTAGACAGCGTTCCCAGCCCTGATTCCTCAACAGTCACACTGAGACCAACTGCCTGATACCGTCCATAAAATGGCGTTGCTCAATGACGTTAGCTGCCATTGCTTTCATGAGAGTCAGACCCTTCTGCGTTTGAGTACGATATTCTCAGCACGTTTTCTGCAGGTCAGCATTCTATCAAAGCCTATGCCGAAGTAGCGTAGTTGTCATCTGATTCGATTTGTCTTAAATTTGGGGAAACTGGTGAGGGAATTTTTTCTGATGGCTTGTGTTGAGAATACAGAGCAACGTTCGGGCTTTGTTGTAGGATTGATGGACGATCCGGTTTCTTGACACCACTGAGCAATGTTGTTCAATTGCTACTTGACTGCTTTCGTCATATTTCAAACATTCTTTTACGTTTTGTGGATCATTCCGTCATATGCCTGTCTCCACACTCGGGTTGTTTCGTTTCTATTGAGGTCTCCATGGGCTTTTAGTGTGAAGATAGCACAAAACAGGAGAGAGAGAGAGAGAGAGAGAGAGAGAGAGAGAGAGAGAGAGAGAGAGAGAGAGAGAGGCAGACAGACAGACAGACAGACAGACGAGAGAGAGAGACACGAGAGAGAGAGAGACAGACAGAGAGACAGAGAGAGGAGACAGACAGAGAGACAGAGCAGGACGAGAGATAGAGAGAGCTTCGAAATAATCATCCGACTCAAAAATGGTGCGTATGTTCCAAGGTACTTAGTGGGCGGCGGTTGTCCTAAGATCCCAATCGTCTGCAATTGTCCAGTACCCAGCTCACTTCCTGGATGTTAAATGGAAACTGTAGTCAGCAAAGCCGTATGAAGGGCCAATAGATGTGAGCCTTTTTCAGGGATGCCGAATGATGGATGAGGATGATGATGGAGGTCATGTTTGTCAAACGCAGGACTGACTTGCATGGCATTGTGTGCTGCAGGCATTGCGGGAAGAAGACCAGAGGAGACAAAGTGAAAGAAACGCTGGTGAAAGAGACACTGTTACGACAATACCACGAGCTGGGCCCCTATCTCGTAAGTTTTTTTTTTCCCCAAACATATGCACGATGTTTGTTTCTGCTTTTCTTCTTCTTTTTTTTATCTCATGGGTATACATAATGAAAAGATTCCAGTTATTGACATTAACAATGTACGAACATACACAAACGTCATACTAGGTTATAAAACTCGTTACATGCCTTCTCATCTCAAGTCCATCAAATCATGTCATCCGAAGAAAGTAACTTATATAGACATATTTGAGTGTTACATTGTTCTGATAAGGTTGCAAGGTCGCGGACGGCATTAGATAGAAAAGAAAGAGATTTAAATAATACGTAATATCAGTACACAAAGTACATAGTATAACCATGAACCCCTTCTTGGTTTAATAAATGGTGACTATTTTGTTTGGTTGCTTCCATAATTCATCATCATGTTTGATTATTTGAGACAGTTTAATCCATCCAAAATAATACAATAATCCAAGTCATTTCAGATTATCTTCATTTTTAGCTTCCTAAACGTACAGATCGTTAGAAATGTTGTTATAGTTATATTTTTATAGAGCCTTTAAGAGAAAAGAAAATGGATATATTTTGTGGAACTACCAAATGTGCTTGTGCACACGCTGATTGTGGAGTTGTAAATCCATGTGCTGTAGTCCAGAGTCTACGAAGCCCACCCTGCTTCCACGCCTGCTCTAATCTCCGGTTATCCCCCCTCCCCCCTCTCTTTTTTCCCTTCATCCTGTACCTTGACGTATTGGTGTATGACTTCTTTCCATTTCTGCCATAAATCTTAGGTCCAAATCATGACCGACATCCCCCCCCCCCCCCCCCCCCCCTTCCTCTACCTTTTTTCCTATGATATGGCCGTGTACCAGTACGTATGCAATTTGCACCCCCTCTCCCCAATCCCCCCCCCCCCCCTTCCCCCCCCCCCCCCCCCCCCCCCCCCCCCCACTTCTCAAACCTTGGACAGGGCCCTCACCACTTAAAGAGCAATGGTCATGTTTATTCCCGCCTTGGCCGCGGGTCGTTAACCAGAAAGAACAGAAAAAGGTACACCACCTGACGGTGCCAGTGGGACCCAAACAAGTACTGTTCTCCACTGTCAACCCATCCGGCCGGGAGCAATCCGGCACCATCCTTGGAGGCCTGCGCTGTGCTGACATCGGGCGCAGGCACGCACAAGGCATCCCATTAAGACGTCAAGGGACCTAAGTGCTCCCTGGCAGATGCCATTGTGTGACCACCCGACGCCACACAACAGAACCTTGATGGAAGCGCCCCCAGGGGTGTAGCGGCCCATAGTTTATGACTGCAACGGCCATCGGCCAAAGACACCGCCACCGGTTTATAGTCTCATTTGAAGGACTATGAGAAATGGAATCAGAACCAATGATAACTGTTAAAAAATCCATGATAATGATGATGATGATGATAATGATGATGATGATGATGATGATGATGATGATCTCATCATCATCAAGAAGAAGAAGAAGAAGAAGAATGAAAAGGAGGAGGAGGAGGAGGAGGAAAGAGGAAGAGGAGGAGGGAATCTGAGGATTTGAGGGGTTCATATTGTGGAGGGTGAGAAGGGGGAAGGGGCTAGGAGAAGAGGTGGGTATGTGTGTTTAGATGGTGTGGATTGAAAAGGTTTATAATCATAAGAAAAAAAAGTGTGGTGACGGGGTAGATGAAAAAGAGGGAGGGATGGATGTGGAAGCAACATATTGGTTCTCACCCTGTCCTTTTATGATTGACTTTTTCTCTTTCGCCGCTTTTTCCTGATTAAGTTGGTAATCATTCTCATACGGTCAGTTTCCTGATTAGGTCGGTAGTCATTCTCACGTGGTGGTTGGTTTCCTGATTAGGCCGATTTAAGTCGGTAATCATTCTCACGTGGTCAGATTCCTGAATAGGTCGGTAATCATTCTCACGTGGTCAGTTTCCTGATTAGGTCGGTAATCATTCTCACATGGTAAGTTTCCTGATTAGGTCGGTAATCATTCTCACGTGGTCAGTTTCCTGATTAGGTCGGTAATCATTCTCACATGGTAGGTTTCCTGATTAGGTCGGTAATCATTCTCACGTGGTAAGTTTCCTGAATAGGTCGGTAATCATTCTCACGTGGTCAGTTTCCTGATTAGGTCGGTAATCATTCTCACATGGTAAGTTTCCTGATTAGGTCGGTAATCATTCTCACGGGGTCAGTTTCCTGATTAGGTCGGTAATCATTCTCACATGGTAGGTTTCCTGATTAGGTCGGTAATCATTCTCACGTGGTCAGTTTCCTGAATAGGTCGGTAATCATTCTCACGTGGTCAGTTTCCTGATTAGGTCGGTAATCATTCTCACGTGGTCAGTTTCCAGATTAGGTCGGTAATCATTCTCACGTGGTCAGATTCTTGATTAGGTCGGTAATCATTCTCACGTGGTCAGTTTCCTGATTAGGTCGGTAATCATTCTCACGTGGTCAGATTTCTGATTAGGTCGGTAATCATTCTCACATGGTCAGATTCCTGATTAGGTCGGTAATCATTCTCGCATGGTCAGTTTCCTGACTAGGTTGGTAGTCATTCTCATGTGGTCAGATTTCTGATTAAGCTGGTGATCATTCTCACATGGTCAGTTTCTGATTAGGTCGGTAATCATTCTCACATGGTCAGTTTCCTGATTAGGTCGGTAATCATTCTCACATGGTCAGTTTCCTGATTAAGTTGGTAATCATTCTCACGTGGTCAGATTCCTGATTAGGTCAGTAATCATTCTCACATGGTCAGATTCCTGATTAGGTCGGTAATCATTCTCACATGGTCAGATTCCTGATTAGGTCGGTAATCATTCTCACATGGTCAGTTTCCTGATTAGGTCGGTAATCATTCTCACATGGTCAGTTTCCTGATTAGGTCGGGTAATCATTCTCACATGGTCAGTTTCCTGATTAGGTCGGTAATCATTCTTACCTGGTCAGTTTTCTGATTAGGTCGGTAATTAGTCTCACATGGTCAGTTTCCTGATTAGGTCGGTAATCCTTCTGACATGGCCAGTTTCCTGATTAGGTCGGTAATCATTCTCACATGGTCAGTTTCCTGATTAGGTCGGTAATCATTCTTACCTGGTCAGTTTTCTGATTAGGTCGGTAATTAGTCTCACATGGTCAGATTCCTGATTAGGTCGGTAATCCTTCTGACATGGCCAGTTTCCTGATTAGGTCGGTAATCATTCTCACATGGTCAGTTTCCTGATTAGGTCGGTAATCATTCTTACCTGGTCAGTTTTCTGATTAGGTCGGTAATTAGTCTCACATGGTCAGATTCCTGATTAGGTCGGTAATCCTTCTGACATGGCCAGTTTCCTGATTAGGTCGGTAATCATTCTCACGTGGTCAGTTTCCTGATAAGGTCGGTAATCATTCTCACATGGTCAGTTTCCTGATTAGGTCGGTAATCATTCTCACGTGGTCAGTTTCCTGATTAGGTTGGTAATCATTCTCACGTGGTCAGTTTCCTGATTAGGTCGGTAATCATTCTCACATTGTCAGTTTCCTGATTAGGTCGGTAATCATTCTCACGTGGTCAGTTTTCCTGATTAGGTCGGTAATCATTCTCACGTGGTCAGTTTCCTGATTAGGTTGGTAATCATTCTCACGTGGTCAGTTTCCTGATTAGGTCGGTAATCATTCTCACATGGTCAGTTTCCTGATTAGGTCGGTAATCATTCTCACGTGGTCAGTTTCCTGATTAGGTCGGTAATCATTCTCACATGGTCAGTTTCCTGATTAGGTCGGTAATCATTCTCACGTGGTCAGTTTCCTGATTAGGTCGGTAATCATTCTCACATGGTCAGTTTTGCAGAGAAAGCAGTGATGGGGCATTGCCTGCTTCTGTTCGTCGCTCTCTTAACCATGGACCCTCCGCTAGTGCCAGGATGGAGTAGTCTGTTCCCTCGCGGGTAAGTTTTTTTTTTTTTCCTCTTCCTCCTCCTGATCCTCTGTCTGTCTGTCAGTCTCGTCTGTCTACCTGTCTGTCTGTCTGTGTTTGTCTGTCTATGTCTGTCTGTCTGTCTATCTGTCTCTCTCTGTGTATGTGTGTGTGTGTGTGTGTGTGTGTGTGTGTGTGTGTGTGTGTGGGCGTGAGCGCGCGCGTGTGTGTGTGTGTGTGTGTGTGTGTGTGTGTGTGTGTGTGTGTGTGTGTGTGTGTGTGTGTGTGTGCGTGCATGCGTGCGCGCGCGCGTATGTGTCTGTGTGTGTGTTGTCTCTTTCACTCTTTCTTTCTTTTGTTAACTTTCTTCGTTCGTACTTTCTTTGTTTCTACTTTTCCTTCATCTTGTTCTTGTTCTTCTGTTTTTTTCCTGTGCTTGTTCTTGTTCTTGTTCTTGTTCTCCTTCTCCTCCTTCTCCTCCTCTTCCTTCTTCTCCTCTCTCGCTCTCTTTGTCTGTCTGTCTGTCTGTCTGTCTGTCTGTCTCTCTCTCTCTCTCTCTCTCTCTCTCTCTCTCTCTCTCTCTCTCTCTCTCTCTCTCTCTCTCTCTCTCTTTCAAGCTATTCTTGTTGATCCATATCGCACAGTGAGTCGGAATTGACAACGGCATGAGTGTACTTGGAAATACTATTGCTGAAAAGATTTAACAGTTCCTGATGTGTGTCTGCCACTGAGTGGAGACTTGGATGGTAGAACTGGCAGTCTTGTCCTGTTGATATGTATGCTAATTATTCTAAAGTCAGAATATCTGTGTGCTGTAGTATTATATGCTCCCAAGATAACGTGATGAACAACAATGGAAAGTTTCTATGGAATATGTGTACAGCGTTTGAATTATGTATTATGAATGATGTGTGTAATGACGACGGGCAAGGTTAATTCACATGTTTCTAAGATACAGGTAGCAATGTCAATGACTATTTTCTGATTTCCATTGAATTGTATCTATATATGGAATCATCGATACATTTACATGTGACAGACCGGATTGATTCTGACTGTCTTCCTTTGGAACTGCATCTTGGTTTTATGGGAATTATTAGTTCTGCAGTTTACAGGAAAGAGAGCGAACAATTTATTGAGAAATGGCGGTAGACGATAATAAAGTTAGTGTTTTTCAGGTCGGATGAATCACAATGACACCGCCTAATCATTGAATATAGCCGTATTTGTTTGATAGAGGAAGATGTAATTTCAGCTCTGAGGCTGTTCAATAGTTGTTTTCTAAAGCAAGCAGAATGCATGAAAAAGAAAATAAGAAAAAAACTCAAATAACTGGAGCAACTCGTGCTTTGGTAAAAATGTCGAGTGAGCAAAATCAACACGAGGACATTTTCAAGAGTGTTTTATAGAACCTTACATAAAACCTTACATAAAGAAGACAGTTTTGAATATTGTAAGGCCCGACGAGAAAATAAGAAATTGCTGCAAAGAAAGCAAAAACAGCATAATAAATCTTTACTCAATGACTTAATTACCTGAGTTCATGATCAAAAGGAATTTTAGCAAAAATTTAGATAAGACCTCTCCACAGACATACTATGCACCCAGTAACATTTCAACTGAGGAATGGTAAAAGTATTTCAAAGATCTACTGGAAACAGATGTAGACAGTGAAACCACACAGAAGCAACGAACGAAGCACGCTTGTTTGACAGATCCATTTCAAAAGAGGAGGTTTTGTTAACGCGATCAGAACACTGAAGAATGCAAACATCTGCTGGTCCCGATGGTTTAATTGGAGAACTCTGTAAGAAGGTGAGATGGAATTGTCATTGTAAACTTGTTATGTTCATTTTGTCGACAAATGAGAATACTGTTAAGCAGCAGCTAATGTTATATTTGAACAAAGCATTCAAGAGAAGAGGTGTATATTTAACAGTGAGACTTTATATATCTTTCCTATGTACATCCCTCTTCTAAGCGGCTATGGCCATTAAGAATAAAATGTCTAGGTCTCGTCCTATGAAGCTATTGTGTTGACACATATCTCACTTGACTGACGTTCTCACCTTATTACATTTATTACCATATGCTTGCTATTATGAAAATGGTGACCTTGACTCTGTTGCTGGTCTTAGTGTTGTTGTTACCCAGACTAGTGGTGTGGTTTCAGGTTTGTGGGCAGCTCAACAGTGGCCGTTCTGGTAGCCCTGTCTCTCTTTGTCTTCCCAGCTCAACGTCCCCCGTTCCTTCTGCTGGAGACGTGGTACATTCACACTGCTGCTACAGCTCTTACACTTCTGCTGATGCCAGTTGTCTGCCCTTA
The DNA here is from genome assembly GCA_016801955.1 of Conus betulinus. Lineage (NCBI taxonomy): Eukaryota > Metazoa > Mollusca > Gastropoda > Neogastropoda > Conidae > Conus > Conus betulinus. The sequence goes on from JADBJO010001419.1 coordinate 52,640, forward strand.
CTGTCTGCCTGCCCATCCCCTACTACCCCACTCCTATCCTTCCATCCTCTAGTCCACCACGACACTCTGATTCACTGGGCCCCCCTCTTCCCTTCCCCTCCACCCACCCACTTTCTGTCCACATCAACCTTTTGGGAGACTGTGTTGTGTGTGTGTGTGTGTGTGTGTGTGTGTGTGTGTGTGTGTGTGTGTGTGTGTGTTTGTGTGTGTGTGTGTGTGTGTGTGTGTGTGTGTGTGTGTGTGTGTGTGTGTGTGTGTGTGTGTGTGTGTGTGAGTGTGTGTCTGTGTGTGTGTGGGTGTGAGTGTGTTGTGTAATATTATCTCTCGATGACGCGGCCGTCTTGCAAGGAAGTGGAAGTGAAAGTAGAAGAAGCGGAAGCAGAAGTGGAAGTAGAAGAAGCGGCAGATAGAGAAAGAGAAGTGGGGGTGGGAGGGAGGGTGGTACAACACCCAGGAACAGATTGGCCTGACCTTTGACGTTACCCAGAGTGCATTAGGAGACAGACGAGGATGATGGAGGACTGTCTAACCATCCTGCGTTTAGGAACTGATGACGATATTGTGTCATCTTATATGTCCTCTCTCCTAATGACCTCTTCCAGTTTCTCCTTTCTGTGCGCAGTCTGGCATTGTTCAAAGAATTGACCTGAACTGGTCTTTTCCTCTTCAGAACCCCCCCCCCCCCCCCCTCCCACTTCCCGCCCCTGCCCCTCTCTCCCCTCCAGGATTTGTCACCGTAGCTTTCGCTTTCTGCGTCTGCCGTCATTGATCGTTCTATGGTCTTCTTCTGTTCGTGATGTGATCGTGTGTGTGTGTGATTGTGTGTGTGTGTGTGTGTGTGTGTGTGTGTGTGTGTGTGTGTGTGTGTGTGTGTGTGTGTGTGTGTGTGTCTATGTGTGCGGTGCACGTGCGCGCTCACGAGGGTGCGTACATATGAGCCTCCTTGTTACCATTTTCTCAGGCTCTTCCAGACTTCGGAGTGTGGCAGCGGTGTTGGACTGGAAGTCTATGCAGGCCAGCTTTCCTTGGGGGGTCCTCTTACTCCTAGGAGGAGGTCACGCCACGGCCCACGTGTGGTCGGTAAGTGTGTTATTCCCCGAAGACGGAGTGTTGCAACCTTGACAATGGGATTAAATCCTGTCCATTGAGAGGTAGAATGTTGATGCTTCTCCCCGACAGTTAGAGGGGTTATCATTTTCCATGCATGGAGACAAAATTAATGCCTAATCGTAATTGAAAAATTCTTTTTTTGACGTCCATCCATTGGGTACAACATTTGTCTCATTCATATTGGACACGGAGTAGGTTTTTCATGAAAATTATGCTGAATTCGAAAGTAGCGTGTTGAACTGCCGTCTCTGTTTTTCCATTACTGTCTTTTTCAGCTTTACACATTTCTGTAAAGTTCTTTTAGATTGTGAATAAGAACCCGTGACGTACCTGCTGGCATTCGTAAACTATTCTTTTGTAATGAACGTGCGAGTTTTAGAACTATGGTGAAGTATTTGCTAATGATGTGATCTGATCGTGTACCTTTTGTGCACGACAAGAAGGTAATGATGTAGTTAAGTGAGTCACTCAGACAACCAGAGGGTCATTTGGGTGTGAGTGTGTCCTTTGAGTGCTGGGTAGATCATGCGTGTGGCCAATGCGTCATAAGGGCGAAAAGTGAGTCATTTGGGCGATTAATGCGGTGTGGATCGCCAGTGGGTCACACAGGTCGTCAGTGGGTCATGGGGGAGGTAAGCACATCGTGTGAACTGCTATAACGCCAGCTGATCTTCACGTGCTCTGTGACGTCACAGGATTGTCAGCCACGATGACCAGGTAGATGGACAAATACACCATTAACAAGCGTAAAGACGACGGCTCCACACGATTCTTGATATTCTTTTTTTAATTTGTTACTTGTCACTTTCAGATAGTGAATCACGTCATATGGCCAGTTCCGGTTGAACAACAGCCATATATTAGAAATAAACAAATACGTAAATAGATAATAGGTAGATAAACAAACAACAGCCGTATTCTAGAAATGAATGACTTCACGAACAGATAAAGAGATAGATAAAGAATGAATAAGTAAATGAATACATGAACAAAGAGATAATTTAAGACATGAATGAATTCATGAATAGATAGATAGATTGATGAAAAAAAAATGAAAAAGTAAATGAATAAATAAATAAGTAAATACATGAATAAATAAATAGATAAATAAATAAGTAAATCAATATTGGTCGCCTAGAATTACTCAGAGCAAAATAATCAAAATCGCACCCCTGCCACCTGACCCCCACCCCTTCATTATACCTTTCCGACACGCCTTTAGCACCAAGAACCCTCGCTCACCATACCTTC
>JADBJO010001419.1:60000-62500 GCA_016801955.1 Conus betulinus
ATACACCTTCAACTGAAACGGGCGTACCAAAAGGTTTTTAATAGGAGAAAATGGAATATGAAATTGATACCCACCATCGGTGGCAGTATGCCAAAGCTTTCGATTAATCACAATTTGCTCTTATCACTTTGCGAACAACCTGGGTTACGTGTTCAGCTATTTCGTCGACGACAGTTGAACCAGTGACTTCCTTAGATGCCTGTGTTTTCTTCAGCGTTTTTAAGATTACAAACTTGACCATTTCGTTGGAACCTATAAACAAAATTCTGTGTGTGTGTGTGTGTGTGGTGTGTGTGTGTGTGTGTGTGTGTGTGTGTGTGTGTGTGTGTGTGTGTGCGCGCGCGCGCGCGCGTGTGTGCGTGTGTGTTAATCGTAGGAGTTCTCATACTAAATTTGGTACATACTACACCGTTCTAGCGTCACAAACCACAGTTGCTGCCATGCATTACCTGTGCCAGTAATGTCCCCAGCACTGAAAGTCCTGTTTACTGCAGGTGCTGGCTGTTCCGTGGTCAACGTTGTGAGTGTCTTGGTGGTCAGCATGGCCATCAACACCTGGGGCACGGCCTACTTTCACCTCAACACACTCCCCGCTCAGTTCTTCACCCCGGCACTCAACACCACCGCTTCTGCCTCTCTCTTTCCCTCGGCATCCGTCGTGGTCACGGAGACGTTGGCTGCTTCAGAGCCTGCAGCAGGTTTGTCCACGGTGGACAGTTTTGAGAGGAACTCCGCCCTGAACTGGACCACGGCCGTGTAGGTTGAAGGTGGAGATGGGAGACGCTGTAAGCGAGAACCTGAAGCAGGAGAACTGCCAGTTGGATGACCAGACTGCTCGAACGAACGGAAGGTACAAAGGGCAAGATCAACGCGTTTCGACCTTGTGGTTGCTGAAGTCTATTAAGGAGGACATTTTAGAATCGGTTTGAATACAGGGATTAGTCCTCATCGAAGCATCGATGAAATCTTCCAGGAAGACCTCTCTGGTGCTGGCGTGTTGTGGTTTGACAAGGGACGTGGCAGCGATGGCATAGTTTCATCTGCTACAGACAGAGGACTGTAGCAGGCTGCATGGCTACAGCCAGAATGTAAGGAAACATGTGAAAGAGAGAGGGCAAAGTAATGTGCTTGTGTCGTTCACAATACGAAACGGAGAAAAGAAAACAGATTTTCGGACAAAACGTCCTCTTCAGAGGTCACGTAAAACATGCACCCAAACAATACTCTCCTGATCACAGCCGGCACGAGAATCGGATCGTTCCTTACATGCCATAGACAGATCTCATGTTGGCTACAATCTTGCCGGGTATTGTTTTGATAACAGTTCGTTATGTCTGTCGAATGCGACATCTTGTAAAAAAAAGCAATTATGTATTGTGTATTTTGTATTAAACAAGCGTTCCATAACACACTTGTGGAGGTTTCTCTCTCTCTCTCTCTCTCTCTCTCTCTCTTTCCGTGTCTTTCCGTGCGGGAGCGCGCGCGCGCGCGCGCGCGCGTGTGTGTGTGTGTGTGTGTGTGTGTGTGTGTGTGTGTGTGTGTGTGTGTGTGTGTGTGTGCGTGTGTGCAATGATTTATTTCAAAAAACGTACTTTTCGTACGTCTTAATTCAATGTAAAGTATGTAAATTACATGCAAATGTATAAACACTGACTACCAGCCAAAGCATATGGAGGAAGATTTTGTGTACCTGGACATGAGAGATTGTCAACATTGCATGAATAATGATTTTAAACTGCTCATGCAACTTTGTTTATTTGTTTTCTTGAACGGAACAGGATGTCAGTTGTATGGATAGGTTTTTGGATTGTTTGAAACAGAGAACGATGTGCTGCATATAACGTTACTATGGCAGTCATATTCCAAATAGCAAAAGGTTTCATATTCGAAATAGCAAAAGGTTTCTGTTACGCAGCTTGCTGAGAAAATAATCATCGAATAGAAGTAGTAAGTGTGTTGAACAATAATCATCAAATAAAAGTTGTGAATGGTCTGTCTATCAATATGCCCAGGGTTCATGTCTATTCTCTCGGATATGGTTATTTATTATCAAAATATATAATGCCCATAAAGAGAGACATTCATTTGTGCACTCTAAGTAAGACTAATTCTGTAAACGTATGTGCAGAGACAGCACGTATACGACAACTGCATTGTCCTTTTGAAGTGTTTTTAATGTTCACGTTTTGATCAGTCTTGTCGTTCCCATCAAAAAATGAAAAATGTAACAAGTAACCTTGCCTTGTGTGTATACAGAGAAGAGTGAGTCGACGTGAAGAAATGTGTTGTAGATGTGTAACATGTGTACAGGCTAACCTGTCCTTGTTGCCATATGATTTCTTTTATTTCCCTCTTTTCGAGTGACATTTTAATCCTCCTCTCCCTCCCTCCCTCTCTCTCTCTCTCTCTCTCTCTCTCTCTCTCTCTCTCTCTCTCTCTCTCTCTCTCTCTCTCTCTCTCTCTCTCTCTCTTCTTTTTTTTACCCAAATATCAGACATAT
>JADBJO010001419.1:67500-85000 GCA_016801955.1 Conus betulinus
CAAGACGTCAAGAGGCAACCCACCAGAGGAAACACTGCACTGCTACCAAATCCCTTCGGTAGCGTTTAGTGGTGCCTGTTTTGATATAACATAGGCAGGACAGCGCCTGCTAAGCTCCCTACTGACGACAATAATTGGCTGATGGCGGAGCCGGCCTGAGTGAGTTCTCCCTGCGGAGGACACCACCACGTCCGCCTAGCGACAGGCCTCATGAAGTTGACGATGCCCGACCAAATCAAAACCAAGACCATAGACACGGAGAGGCAACGAAAAACTGCATCACTGTGAAAGTAGGGAATGAAGAGCCACAGAATTGAAGACCTTTTTTCTATTGTTGATGGATGGGGATGAGGAATATGAAACTGATGCTACGGATTTCCAGCTGAACTATACGCTTACTTTCTTAATATGTCCCGTCGTCAGCCATGCCTGAAATATACAGACACCTGCAGCGTTGGTCAGAAAAATTTGACAAACACTATCAGATACGCGGCCTGTGTAAGTGGATGAAACTCGACTCTGTTGTCTCAGTTCTCCTGATTGAGCCCAAAGAAAACTTAACTCTGGGTCAGGGCAGAAAAATCCCACACAAGTAAATAGTCCTGCTTGGAATCGAAACCATGATCTCCCAGCTCCCTCGTCCTCGTCATCTTTGATTCAACATTTGAACTGTCCCAACGTCTGTGGCCTTTCATGCTCTGCGCTCCTGGATACCTCAGTTCATCGCCTCTCCACGTCCGTTGTCTTCTTTCAATGAAAAGGTCATTGCATCTGACCCCACACACACCACGTCTGTTGTCTTCTTTCAATGAAAAGGTCATTGCATCTGACTCCACACACTCCAGGTCTGTTGTCTTCTTTCAATGAAAAAGATCATAGCATCTGACCCCACACGCTCCATGTCCGTTGTCTTCTTTCAATGAAAAAGATCATAGCATCTGACCCCACACGCTCCATGTCCGTTGTCTTCTTTCAATGAAAAGATCATTGCATCTGACCCCACACACACACCACGCCTGTTGTCTTCTTTCAATGAAAAGATCATTGCATCTGATCCAACACGCTCCATGTCCGTTGTCTTCTTTCAATGAAAAGATCATTGCATCTGACCCCACACACTCACCCACAACCTCCACCACGTACGTTCACCCCGCTACCATGCATTTTTAAAAAAATTCATACCATTGGAGAGAGAGAGAGAGAGAGAGAGAGAGAGAGAGAGAGAGAGAGAGAGAGAGAGAGAGAGAGAGAGAGAGAAGACTCAAGACTAAAAATAATTGTGTTTTACGCATATAGCCCATTCACAAATGGGAAGGGAGGGAGTGGGGGTGGGGGAGAGAAGGGGCACAAATCAAAATTGACTGAATCAATCACGATCACATCCATCACGTAAATACCCACAATTCCTCGCAACGTGGAAGCCATATTGTGGTAATGACGCGTTTGAACATGAAAAGGTAATTAGTATAAGTGAATCACAGCCAGATTTCTTGTTTACAGTTTCTACGATGTATTCAGACAAGGATTTTCCTTGCTCACCAGCGCTTGAACGCACACTGCCTTCTTTGTAATCACACAGAACTCCCGAGAATGCGATCTCTGGTTTTATGCATTTTTGTTGTTGTTGTTTTAAACATATCATTATTGGCTGGCCAGTATCATGTCCATGATCCTCCTGCAGTGTTGAACTGTCTGCTCCATGAGTTTACGTTGTCTTCTGTCTGCTGCATCTGTGCGTCACAATCTGTGTGTGTTGATTGTGTTGGGGGAGAGAGAGAGAGAGAGAGAGAGAGAGAGAGAGAGAGAGAGAGAGAGAGAGAGAGAATACGAATACGAATACGAATATTTTTATTGAGGGAAAACGGATAAGCTACAAAGGCTTCTTTTCACCATGCCCTCACAAATGAAACAAAGAATGAACAACACAACAAACACCAAAATATACTACAACAAGAAACGTGAACAAATGCCTCCTCCCACACTCGCCGCCGCCCCCTACCCCTCCCCACCAGAACAGAGAGAGAGAGAGAGAGAGAGAAGGATGAGAGAGAGAGGAGAGAGAGAGAGAGAGAAGAGAGAGAGAGAGAGAGAGAGAGAGAGAGAGAGCATTGCCAATTAGACCGCATGACTAAACAGAGGGATCGGTATCAATTTGAGATAGAGGGGGCGCGGGTGCGAGGGTGGATCAAAGTGCTTGAGAGAGAGGGAGGAGAGAGGGATTGAGATAGAGGGGGCGACGGGATGATTTCAAAAAGTGCAATTGAGATACTAGACACACAGAAGGAGGTGTGATAGAGGGGGGTGGGTGAGATTTCACCAATTGTGGTTCCGAGAGAGAGAGAGAGAGAGGGGAGAGAGAGGAGAGAGAGAGAGAGCGGAGACGGGGAGGGAGAGGAGAGAAGAGAGAGAGAGAGAGAGAGCATTACCAATTAGACCGCATGACTAAACACACAAGAGAGGTGTATCAATTTGAGATTAGAGGGGGCGGGGTGGTGATTTCAAAGTGCTTGAGGAGAGAGAGAGAGAGAGAGATGAGGAGAGAAGAGCCGAGAGAGGAGGAGAGAGAGAGAGAGATGGTGAGAGAGAGAGAAGAGGGAGAGAGAGACCAGGGAAGTGACTTAAACAGAGAGGAGAGCCTCCCCTGTCTAAGAGGGGGATCGTATGAGAGGGAAGAAAGGAGAAGAGAGGGCGGAGGTGAGAGGCATACCCAACTTTAGAGAGACGACGGATGAGAGGACATAGAGAGAGGGATCTTTTTGAGATAGAGGCGGGGTGCTTCAAAGTGCATTGAGAGAGAGAGAGGAGGAGGAGAGATTGGAGAGGAGAGAGACAAGCGAGAGAGAGAGAGAGAGCGAGAGAGCGAGAGAGAGAGGATGCTGACAAGAATCAGAATAAAATTGGATTACCCATTTTTTCTTAAATTTGCTTTCCATTTGCTTGTTAGTTTTGTTCGTTTTACATAACAAGCAAAATAAGGTTTAAAACTTGTGATACTTGTTTGATATTTTTTTAAGTTTTATCATAGCAAAGTCTGTTTCCCCTGTTAGCTCGTCCAGTATGTGATGCATGTGGCTAACATCTGTGGTTTATAAACTCTTGAAAGATCATGTGGATATGTATACTGTTTTATCATATATCTGTCTCTGTACAACATTTCAATTTTCATGCTTATGTGTTTGATGTACGAAACCCTCACTTCAATACATCTAAAAGAAGGGAAAAAAAAAAAAAAAACAGCATGTGAGCTCATGCGCCCGTGCAGTCTCTCTGCTCTCTCTCTCTCTCTCTCTCTCTCTCTCTCTCTCCCTCTCTCTCTCTCTCTCTCTCTCTCTCGCTCTCTCTCTCTCTCTCTCTCTCTCTCTCTCTCTCTCTCTCTCGCGCGCGCGCGCTGGAGGGGGGAGGGGGGCGCATTTCCGGTTTGTAAACACTGGCTGACAGGAGCTCTGTATTTAAAACCGTATTACGGGAGCGTAAGCCTTACCTGGATCCTGAAAGTTGTTGGAGGTGACCATGCCGGAAGTAACTTTGGCCTTTCTTGCCGTTTTGTGGCGATTTGTACCGGGTCGTTTGCATTCATGTATTTGGGCGCGCCGTTTTTGGCGGAAATGAAAATTTCAAGGCGGTGTTCGTTCTCGTGTTCACATTCATGTATCGTCGAGCAATGCAAAGAAAATCTTCGTGTTTTGCGGACATTTGAAAATCTCAAGGCTACGGGACAGTGTCATCGTTTTTCTGTTTCACTGTGGCGATGTGTGGAATTGAACCCGGGACCCGGACCTGCTGGGTAGGCAGAGAGCCTGAGACAGACTCGACTGACATCCGCAAGCGGTGGCTCTTCCGGATCCCCATCATACCCCGTCTAAGACACCCGTCTGGTGACCCGATGATGAAGGACATTCTGGCATCGCTGAACGATCTGAACTGTAAGTGTAATGACTTGAAGAAAGATGTTGTGACAGAAGTGAAAGGCATGTGTTCGGGATTTGCATGAAGAGGTTGCATCTTTGAGGGAGGACGTGAGGGATTTAAAGCATGAAAAATCAGCAGTTGAGGGAGCAGGAGCAGAATCAAACTCTGTGTGAACGTTTGGAAGCTTAGAACGAAAATCTGACGATTTAGAGGGACGCTCGAAAAACAAACAATATCATCTTTCATGGAATACGAAGACGTGACACAACGAAACCAGGGATGAATATGAAGGACTCGTGAAAGACTTGCTGACAGACACACTAGAGCTACCCCCGGGACATCGAGTTCGATAGACTTCATCGCTTGAATGGGAAACCTGACTCCCCAATCATCGGAAGATGTACGTTCTATAAAAGTAAAGGAAACAAATTCTAAATGCCAGATACAAATTACGGGGCAGTAGAATCTTCTTTGGCGAAGATTTTACGCGAAGGGTGAGGGAAAAAATACGGAGGAACTTTGTTCCGCATTTGAAGAATGCTGGGAAAGAGAACAGAAGAGCCACCCGTAGTCTTTGATCATTTGATCATAGACGGAGAAAGGTTCTGTCTGGACGGAGATATAAATCTTAAACCGATGGCTTAACAATCCGGCCAGCTTGATATTGAAAACCGCGTAAGTCCTATCTGTCCTCCGGGACTATCTTTTGTCCACAATTTTTCAAATGTCATAACAGGAACAAATCAAATCAAGTCACCGTATCGCTTAAATTCTACCCCCTCGTGCGCGCGTGCTGAACAGGGCGATTCACTGAATTGTGACACGGCGGGTGACACCTGGACACTGCTGCCGTTCTGTCGCTGTTGTCGAACGGCAGTGCTCACGGCGGCCTAGTTAGCTCGCCTGTCAGCTGTGTCGTCAGTCGGTCACTGGGTTTCGACTTCATTACAGAGTGGACTTTCTAAGGAAATTAATTACAGCTACACCGTTGATCTCAACAAGCGTAATAGGAAAAGATGTAGATGTTGACATTTCTGTCTCAGTTTGCTCTGATTCCAATGAAACTTTTTCAGAGATTGGTCATTTTTGTCGCGAGCATGGGGAAACAATGGTTCAATGAAGAAAAAACAGGAAAATGTACATCGTGTGTGTGAGAATGACTGTCGAGCGTACGGTGTATATAATACTAGCATGTCTTATTACACTGGAACGTGAATGGCTTGTTGTCGAAGTTAAAGGACCGCAGTTCTATCGATTATGTTTTGTCATTTGACTTCATATGTCTCGTTGAAACTTTTGTTTGAAAACTTCAGTCTTTGTGTGTTTAATAATTACAAAATTTAACTGCAAACCAGCGACTCAGTTTACAGCGCAAGGGAGAAGATCAGGGGGGTATAATTTGTCTAACAAAAAACGAATTATCAAAATATACAAAAAATAGATACTGAGTGTAATAATACGATGATGTTTCTTATTTCAAATGTATTTTGGGGGTGCCCAAAGATGTCTTGCATATTTGTACTTATATACCACCAGAAAACTCACCTTTTTTATTTCTTCTTTAGTATAGATAATGGCATCAATATGCTTGAAAATGTTAGTACTGATAAAAGTTTGGAATTTCCTGATGTGTTTTCTTTTACTAACGGAGACTTCAATGGAAGAACAGCAAATTTGGGTCCAGAACTATCTGGTGAAGTGAATGCTTGTTCTTCTCAAATCAAAAGCTCTTCATGTTGTGGCAACAGGTGCTCTGAAGACAATGTGCTTAATAGATATGGAAAATTCCGTCTGAATATGTGCACAGCGTTAGAATTATGTGTAATGAATGGTGTATGTAATGGCGACCGGCAAGGTCGTTTTCACATACATCTCTGATACAGGGAATAGTGTGTTAATTATTATTTTCTGATGTCCATTGACTTGTGTCTATACCTAGAATCATTAATGCATTTGTACGTAACAGAACGTATTGAGTTTGACCATCTTCCTTTGGAATTGCACATTGGCTTTTCACAAATTGTTGGTCCTGTTGCAAAAAATTACAAGGAGGTTGAATATGCCGAGAAACTGATATGGAATGATGAATATGCAAACATTTTTCGTGGTCAGATGAATGATGATAATACCCTGCAAGTACTAAAAACAGCGATTCGTTGCACAGATGAAGATATTAATGTAGCTTTATATATGTTTAATAATTGTATTATGACCAAAGCAGAATGTATGAAAAAGAAAGAAAAGAATACATTCAGGTGAGAGGACTGAATCATGGTATGATCAAGAATGTAAAGTGACTAAATCAAATACGAGGAAACTTTAAGAGTGTTTTGCAGAACCCATGACAGCGAAGACCGTGTTAAATATTGTAAGGCTCGAAGAGAATACAAAAATATGTTGCACACAGAAAGCAAATAGAGCACAACAAATCTTTACTGAATTATTTAATAAACTCAACCCATGAGCAGAAGGAATTCTGGCAAAATGTTCGAAGTATTTCTGTAAAGACACCTCCTATACACAGTGATATATTTCTACTGAAGAGTGATACCAGCATTTTAAAAATTTGCTGCTAGAGAGAACGATGTTTGCAGTGAAGCAGACACAGAAGAAATTGAAGAATCAGGTTACTTGGATGGTCCCATTTCAAAAGAGGAAATCCTATTTTCAGTAAGACATTTAAAGAATGGAAAATCTGCTGGTCCCGAAGGTTTGATGGTGAGTTATTCAAGAATGGTGGAGGGATATCGTGATTGATTTCTTTCTCAAAATTTTCAATACTCTTTTTGATAAAGGACTATATACACAGAAAGCTGGACTGAATCGATTATCATTCCACTGTTTAAGAAAGGTGCCATAAATGATCCTGGTAATTATAGAGGAATCTCATTGTCTGATATAAACAGCAAATTGTATAGCTCCATCATCAATAACAGATTACAAAAATGGATCGATCAAAATAACATTACTGGTGAATATCAAGCTGGGTTCAAAAAGAATCATTCCACTGTAGATCATATGTTTACTCTTCTGCTCTCGTTCAAAAGCAGTTTGTCGTGTAATCGTAAGTTATATGTAGCTTTCATTGATTTCGAGAAAGCATTTGACTCCGTTTCTAGAAAATTACTCTGGCCAATACTGAAAAAGAACGGTATCAATGGCAAATTATATCAGTGTATTAAAAGTATGTACTATAACGTTAAAGCAATAGTCAGATCAGGTGGAGAACTTACTGACTTTATTTATGTGCACAGTGTGTAAAACAAGGCGATGATTGCAGCCAAGTTCTTAACTCATTTTTCATAAATGAACTAGCTTTAGAAATAATAGCGAACGGAAGACATGGTGCAAAACACTTTCTCACGATTTTATTGAACTATTCATCTTGTTACTTGCTGATGATACTGTTTTTCATCATCTGAGACTCCAATTGGCCTCCAGACCCAGTTAAACAATTTGTGCCAAACGGCCTCTAAACTTAAGCTAAAGGGTAAATTTGAAAAAAAAGAGTAATAGTAGTGGTTTTTAGAAAAGGAGGTTATTTGGCAGCAAGCGAAAAAATGTTTTTTTTTAATGGACAGATGATGGCTGTTGTAAATTGTTACAAATACCTTGGCATTTATTTCTCTACACGCCTAAGCTTTACAGCTGCTTGTCAGGACCTGGCAAGCAGAGCAAAAATGCCTTATTGTGTATTTTGAAAAAAATTATAACATGTTAAATAATAACTCCTTGACAGTGTTTCTAAAACTCGTCGATGCACAGGTTCAGCCAGTTGCTCAATATGGTGCTGAGATTTGGGGCTTAGATAAATCTGCTACTCATGTGGAAAAAGTTCATTCATTTGATCTTCAGAAATTTCTAGGGTTCACATGAAAACACCGAACGAGTGTGTTTATGGGGAAACACACCGTTATCCTATTTATTAATTTATCTGTACGGTGTATTAGATACTGGCTGAGGGTAGTACAAATGGATGACAATAGATTACCACTTAAAGCATATCATATGCTGTTGGGACTAGAATCGCGTGGTAAGAAGTCGTGGGTTACACATGTTAGGGATTTTCTGTTTTTAATGGATTTGGGTGTGTCTGGATGTGTCAAGGGGTTGGAAATGTAAATGCTTTTTTTGAAACAACTCCGGCAAAGATTAATTGATAACCGTTGGCAAAAACTGGCATGAAAATATCCGGAACAGTGAGGGATATTCGTTTTACAGAACTTTTAAGATATCCGTTGGTCGTGAAAAAAACGTCTCTCACTTAATATTGACAGGCATATTAGAAGTTACCTAACAAGATTTAGATTAGGAATTACAGACATCAAAGCGCATCAGTATCGATATGCAAATACTAAAAACGTTGATATGCTATGTCCTTTATGCAAAAACGCGCGAATGAAGATGAAGTACATTTTCTGCTTTGTTGTCCAGTACTGCAAGATTTTAGGTATGAATACGTACCTCAAAAAATTCTTGAAAACCCCTGTTTGTTCCGAGCTGCTCTCCTCATGGCAAATCAAAAAGAAGGTGTACTGAAGAGTATGTGCATTTATTTATATAAGGCCTTTAAAAGGCGCACTATTATGGTCAGTTAAAGGAATCCAACTCTAGTATTTATTGTGTATATTTTGTATACTTTTCTGTCAGTTTCTGGTTGTCAGCTATGACATGCTACGTGCTGTATGAAGTATTATTATTGGTATTGTTGTATTGTACCCCCATCAGAAGGGGCCATGGCCTATACTGATTAAAAATTTTTTTGTTCGTTCGTGTGTGTGTGTCTCTCTCTCTCTCTCTCTCTCTCTCTCTCTCTCTCTCTCTCTCTCACACACACACACACACACACACACACACACACACACACACACACACACACACACACAGCACAGCATTGAGGCAGAGAGAGAGAGAGAGAGAGAGAGAGAGAGAGAGAGACGGGTGGGGGTGGGGGGGTGGCGTGGGGTGGCGCTGTTGAGTCCTGTTTTTCTCAAAGCTCCATAACAACAGCCACCACACTGGTATCCCAAAGACAAAGTGCAACAACCGCCTAACGACAAGAAACACAAACCCCAGGAACACCCTAGCACCCAGCAATATCAATGGGAATGCGTGACATCCAGCCATTTTTAGCATCCGCGTTTGCATGTGCCTACACACACACACACACACACACACACACACACAGAGGGTGTGTGTGGAAAAGCAGGGAGGTAGGAGCGGACATAGAGACCGCCCTATACTCTGAGCGCATGCGCACTCTCCACACACTAATGGGACCAATGAGGAGGAGCTTCAGCTCCTGTATAAAATATCCACCCATGTAGGTGAGGACGCCATTGTCCCGTCGGGTGGATGTGTGAGCGAACAGACGCAGGGGAAGGAAAAAGAAAACTAATCCCACACCAAGCGATCATCCAGTCCATCAAGCAACCCACGGACCAGACTGATTGTTGACCATCTGCCACGTCCACCAAGCAACCCCCGGACCAGACTGATTATTGACCATCTGCCACGTCCACCCTTCCCAAGCCATGAAGCCGGCTTGCCTGATCCTAGTTCTGCTCGTCTTTGTGACAGGTCAGTCAGCAGTGCAGTGCGCCTGTCGCTCCTTGCCGATATTACTGTGTGACAGGTCAGTCAGCAGTGCAGTGCGCCTGTCGCTCCTTGCCGATATTCCTTTGTGACAGGTCAGTCAGCAGTGCAGTGCGCCTGTCGCTCCTTGCCGATATTACTGTCTGACAGGTCAGTCAGCAGTGCAGTGCGCTGTCTGTCCGCTCCTTGCCGATATTACTTTCAGACACATTGTACTGGCTGGAATGTGATTTCAGTCCCTGATACGCACACATATCCGGCAGGGCTGTAGGCAAAGCCACTCATTTCTTTTTTCAAACGGTGTATTCAACAAGCAACGTGTTTACTTACTCTCCATCAAATTTTCTATTGCAAGTAAAACAACAGACATGAATCTGAAAATGTTAAGATATCATATGCACAGTACATGCAATGACATTAGGAACATGCAGAAACGTGTGTCCACACACATGAGCATGCACACGTATACGCCTTTAAACGTCCATGAACTAGACAAACAAAATATTGTTAGTCTTAAATAAAGGTAAAAGCAAACCAAAAATATGATATAATTATTTCAAGAAGTAGTAGTGATGTCAGCTGTAACGCACATGCTTGTTACACTGGCACTTTGTTTACTTGTTTGTTTTTTAATTTTGTTTTCCGACTGATTTATGGTCTTTTTAACTTTGTTCAATACGTGTTTCACTAATCACCACCAGAATGTAAATATGTATTTGATTCTGTGGTTGTAAGTTTTAAGTTTTTAATGTGCATCTGTTGTCTCATAAAAGTGTTTCCCTACACAAACATTTACCCCACATAAACACCTTTAAACAGGAATGTGTGTTGTGACAGTTAAAATCTGGAATTTCCTCCAATACGTTCAGCGCAACTGGTTGAAAATGTTTTTCTCTTGGCTAATATGAATCATTGTCTTACCGTACAGTACATTACCATCACAAGTGTGACTTCTACAACAGTTACTGCTGATGCTGCTACTGTGATTGTTGCTGTATTGTTGCTGTTGATTATTCCTGTCATTTGAACCTAAATTTGGATCATCATTCTTGCTCAGAGAGGAAGCTAAAGGTAAATTATAATGCATATCTAAATCAAAATGCGATGAAAGAAAAGACCTCAGAAGCCTAGGAATTAGTAGCTCGCGCGCGCGCGCGCACACACACACACACACACACACACACGCACGCACGCACACACACACACACACACACACACACACACACACACACACACACACACATAACACCACACACACACACACACACACACACACACAGAGAGAGAGAGAGAGAGAGAGAGAGGGGGGGGGGGCTCTTTAGTTTGCAAACATGCACACATACTTAATCACTCAAAATATAGGTCGTACTCTTCTCTTAATCTACAGTTTGCCATCACTAGCTGACTACATGTTCCCCAATCTCAATCAATATTTCATCACCCGTGCCCCGCCCCTCCATCACCCGCAAGCTCTCTCTCTCTCTCTCTCTCTCTCTCTCTCTCTCTCTCTCTCTCTCTCTCTCTCTCTCAGTATCTGTGGACGAAATAACGATCCTCTGGGTGCTCCTGCATCCTTCCGACAACGTGGATACCTAGGGAAACGGCCGTGCTCGTGTCAAGGACAGTAAGAAAGAATGTCTCTCTTTTTGGACCTACAATATTGAGGGTCTTTCTTTTGTGTACGATATAGATGTAAAAAAATATATCTCTCAGTTTGATTTTGTTGTTCTAACGGAAACTTTTTCAAGAACATTTTCTTTCTTTTCTTTTTCCTGACTATAAAGTTTTTCTTTGTCCTGGTATACGATTAACTGATGCTGCTACAGCACGCTTGTCAGGTGGGATTGCATTTCTTGTAAGGAAGACCTATGCTAATATGGTTAAACAAATTACAGTAGAATATGATCATACTATAGTACTTCAGCTTAAAACTCCAGACCTAGATGTTCTTCTGGTTGGGATTTACTTGCCTCCAGCGAACAGTATCTATTATACAAATACTGAAATAGATAATGGTGTTTCACTTCTAGAACAGTGCATAATGGATTCTTTTGAAGAAGTTGGTGATTGTCCATTGATCATCTTTGGTGATTTAAACGCGAGAACAGGTGGGACTAAATGCAAAGGAATGTTCTGTATATGATGGAGACTTTAACACAGAGATGATGATACTCCCTGTGGTGACTTCTTCCGTGCGTCAAAAGATCGCTCAATAAACGATTTTGGTCACTATTTAATTGCCTTTTGTCAGCACTTTGAATTAGTAATTTTGAACGGTCTTCTACCTGGTGATGTAAACGGCAATTATACGTATATATAGCCCACAATGGTTCAAGTGTAATCGACTACTTCGATTCAAGAAGTTTAATCTCATCGTGCCGCGAGTTGAAAGTAACCCAGCGGATAGAATCCAAACAATATGCCCGTTGAACTTAAGGTAGGTTTTTCTAACCGTAGTCTGAATCCAGTAGCACCTAAAATTACTAAATTTCAAAAGTATGTGTGGGATCCAGTTAAAGAAAATGATTTTGTTTCTGCACTTGGAGCTGATGGTTGTAACTTCAATTTTTGATGAAACTGTTAAACTTATCGATATTGATTACGAACATGCTCTAGCCAAATTCAACGAGGGTCTTTCTGTAGCTGGTCAGTGCATGAATAAAGATCATCATTGATAGTGACAAGCGCAGCCCGTGGTTTGATATAGAATGCTCTGTTAAACGCCGTCAGGTAAGACAGACACTGAGAATGTTCAGCCAAGTAAAACTTGCTAATAGCCCTGACGCCGTTGACCTGAGACTTAATTACTGTTATTTGAGAAATCAGTACAAAGATTTACTCCGCTATAAGCAGCAGTTATATCGACAATGTGTTCTGCGCACTCTTAATGAAAATGCTAGAGACCCTAAACAATTTTGGAGGACTCTGAAGTCAATAAAAAGTAGTTCTGTTGTGTCAAACTCAATATCCAACACAGACTAGTTTCGGCATTTTGAACGATTATTTAATGAAGAGTTAACCCTACCTGACCCCATTTCTCCAGGCTTTCATGCAGAAGAAGATGACTGTTTGCTTGAAATTGACTGTGATGCCAGTTTTCTTGATCAAGATATAACAGAGGGAGAAATTTTAGACTCGATAAAGGCTTTAAAAAGAAACAAAGCTCCTGGTTCAGACGGCCTTATTGGAGAGTTTTATAAGTATGCTATGCCTACCGTTCTCCTTTTTCTTAAGAAATATTTCAAAAACTTCGATTCTGGATTCTTTCCCTCTGCATGGTGTGAAGCTCTTCTTATTTAACCGCTGCACAAGAAAGGTGATATTAACTCCCCTGATAATTATAGAGGTATTTCCCTGTTGAATATCGTTCTAAATTATACAGCTACATTCTGAATAAACGCTTAACCAAATGGATCGAGGATAATAGTGTCATAAACGATGCACAGGCTGGTTTTAGAAAGAGCTATAGTACAACTGACCATATATTTACACTTCTAACTCTAGTGCAAAAGCAACTTTCTAACCATCAAAAACTATACGTGGCGTTTATTGATTTTAAAAAGGCTTTCGACCTGATTGATAGAAATCGACTTTGATCAGTCTTAAAGAAAAAGGGTATAAAAGGAAAGATGTACAATGCATTAAAAGTATGTATACCGTTGTTAGGGCTAGGGTTAAAGTACGGGGAGACTTAACTGATACTTTTATGTGTCCCAGAGGCCTCAAGCAAGGAGAAATATGTAGCCCGGTTTTATTTTCTTTATTTATTAATGAACTTGCTGAAGAAATTACAGAGAGCATGGTAAGCATGGTATTCCTTTATCTCCTGACTTCATAGAGCTATCCATTCTGCTGTTCGCTGACGATGTGGCGCTTGTTGCGTTCACTGTCATAGGTCTTCAGACACAGCTGAACGTTTTGAGTAAAACAGCAAAGAAACTTGATTTAATAGTGAATCTGGAAAAATCAAAAGTTATTGTGTTTAGAAATGGCGGTATATTGCTTCAAAAGAAAAATGGACTTACGACAATATGCAACTAGAGACTGTTAATTAATATAAATATGTAGGTGTTATATTCTCCTTACTTTTTCTCACTGCCTTGAGGATTTAGCATCTAGGGCAAAAAATCATCAGGTCATTATTATTTTGAAATTTCTGTGGAAATATCAGAGTGTGTCCCCAAAATTATTCTTCAAACTTTTTGATTGTCAGATCCAGCCAACCCTTACTTATGGCGCAAAAGTATGGGGCTTAACTGCAAACCTCTCGGCTATAGAAAAAATACATTTGTTTGCACTCAAGAGATTCTTGAATGTTTCTATAAAAACGCCTAATGCCTTGGTTTATGGAAAAAAAAAAAAACTAGCAGGTTTCCAATTTATATAAACATTTATACTAAATGCGTAAAGTATTGGATACATATCATTAATATGCCTGGCAATCGTCTTCAAAAAAAAAAAGCATATAAGATGTTATATGATTTACATTGCCGGTGTAAAAGCAACTGGGTTACATCAGTCTGCCTCGTATTAAATCGTTACGGTTTTGGATATGTATGGGAAAATGAAGGAGTTCCCAATGTTAAAGTTTTCCTTTCAAAATTCAAAAGTCGGCTAATCGATTGTCATTTACAAGAATGGTATAGCCACATAGAATCTAAGGACCGATTTTTTCTTTTTACTTTTAAGCAGTTTTGGGAAATTCCAAATTACCTATTCACTGTAAACAACATGAGCAGTCGTAAAAACTTGATACGGTTCAGACTTGGTGTATCCTGTTTGAACACACACACAAACTGCGGTATTCGAGTGTCCCCCGTGAAGCACTGTGCTGTGCGTTCTGCCGTGTGAGTTGGAATCTGAATATATTTTTTTTGATAGTATGTCCTAAATACAAAGTTATTTCGCGACCGTTACATACCTTTCAAGTTTTATAGACGACCATCAGCTTTTAAGATGTCGTTACTGCTCGCCAGTGGAAAAATCTGTAATGCTGTGGCTACATTCATAACGAAAGCTTTTGACAGCAAATGTGGAAAGACTAATATGATTTAGAACCATTGTTCCTGCATTGTACCGTCAAAGTTGCCTTAACAATATCATACGATTGCATATGATCGCGGGTGTGTGTGTGTGTGTGTGTGTGTGTGTGTGTGTGTGTGTGTGTGTACGAGGGATAAAGAGAGAGAGAGAGGAGAGAGAGAGAGAGAGAGAGAGAGAGAGAGAGAGAGAGAGTAAGCGAACATGAATGTTGATTATGCTTGCAAGATTTATTCTTTAGCTTTATGCGCTTATATATACTGTATTTGACGATGTATTGATTTCTTTCCCTTCTTATTTCAGTTGCGATCAATTTCATTTTGTGTTTACCCCCTCCCTCTGTTCCCACTGACACGGGCATGTGACCTAGTTCAATTAAAACATTTGTCATTGTCATTGTCATTGTCTCTCTCTCAGTAGTGAGGGAAAACAAGTGCAGGCTAGCAATTACATATGCTGAACAATTAAGTAGTGAGGGAAAACAAGTGCAGGCTAACAATTCTTCAGTCATTATAGTAATGACTGGCAAAGATTTGAACTTTTAGAAGAAAAAAAAATGAAGATGAAGACACTAGGGGGAATATATAATAAATATGAGAAACCCTTCATTAGTTGCCTGAGGGAACCATCGTAATCCCTCTCGAAGGCAGATCTATTTGTGTCGCCTGCTCCTAGGCCTTGCGTCCGCTGGATCGGGCTCATCAGGGAGACACGGCTGGTTATGTCTGCGCTCCTGGTGTCAGTACTGAAAGCTGTTGAAGTGGCAGACTTAAACGTGCTCTGTGCTGAAGTACGTCGGGGAAACAGAAAGAAAATTGCTTAGTATTGAAACTGTTGAGGGATAGAAGATAACGGTGTTCGGTATTGACACGACTGTGTACAGCTGGCAGAAACTGATATTTCACAATACCAACAGATACTGAAGGCTCAGAAAACCACTTTTCAGCTATGACAACTGTTGCAGGCAGCAAAATGGGGCAAAAATATGTATTCTCAAATAGACAATTCTAGAGGCAGAGAAATTCTTAGTTGTGACACGTGTTGAGGGCTGAACAATAAATGCATGAAGTACTTTCAGGTGGGCAGGGCGAAGGTGGCTATAACGAGGCCTGTGCGGCTGGGGACTCATGCGACGACCTCAGCCTCTATTGTGACACCTCTAACGCCGACGACAAGAAATGCAAGTGCAACTATGGCTATTTTGCGCAGAACTCCAAATGTGGTAAGTAAAGAACGCATGTTTTAACTCACTTGTTTGAACCTGTCTCAGTAGTGACAATTCCCTTTGTGATACTGTGATCTTCAACAAAACTGCGGTTATTATTGTTGATGTGAACAGTAATTGTCACTGATGCAGACGTTTCATAATTACCTGTTTTCTTGAACTTAAAGCTGATGATAAAGACAACAGCCATGAAAATACTAGTTATTACTGATGAAAACAAGGCACTGTGACTCATGGCATCATTGCCACGTCTGTCCATCACAGAAGGTCAGTTTTGCAGAAAGTCTGAAAGCTGGAAGCTATTAACATTTCCTAAAAGTTTCTTTCTTTCGATTTATCATTCGATGGTTTACACAGTGCCAAAAACAGTGAAAATGATAGTTTTGAAGTGAACATTAGCGTTTTGATGCTGATTTATAATGACGAATGAATCAATCCTTGCTGGGTTTCTTACTCGCATCTTAATTAGTATACTATCCAAGCTACTTATATTAAAAGAAAGAATCTGTCTTGACGCAGTGTGTGCTCTGTCTTTGCTTTTCTGTTCTGTGCCACTTTGAATAAGTGAACACAGTTCTCCATCATGCTGTGGACTCAAAAAAAAAAAAAAAAAGTTAGGAGGAAAGCGTGCCCATTCCGGTTACTTTGTACACTACTCCGAGGATCTCGGTAGTTACAGCAGCTTTTAGTGCTTAGGGCAGCGTACGGTCAGGAAAGATAACTCAACTTTTTTTTTTTTTTTTGTGCGCCACGGTCCGCCTTCGTGTCATTTGCCTGTGCGTAGTTCGCCCACAGACTTGTCAAGTACGTTTATTTCACCCACAGCCTGTGTACCAGACTAAGGTAGTTTGAATCTCCAAATCTGTAATTTGATTGAGCTTATTCATGACATCAACACCTACTGCATATTTTTGAAATATTGTTTTAAGGATAAGCCTTTGTCCCCCCCCCCCCCCCCCCCCCCCCTCTCTCTCCCTCTCTCTCTCTCTCTCTCTCTCTCTCTCTCTCTCTCTCTCTCTCTCTCTCTCTCATGTGCACACTAAGTGTGAACTGCATATCAACCTGAATCCAGTATTCTTTATCTTGCCTATGACCAAAGGCAGCTTATGTCCTTCCCAGGCGTTAGTTTCGTCTACGAATGGATCATCAGGGTGCTTTGGTGTTTTCTGGACCATTGGCAACTTTCACACTTTATTCTCAGCTCGCGAGTATTTTCCTTTCTTAAGCCACTGACTACTTTGAAATGTTTGGACGTGTTGATCCCACAACTCGCTGTAGATTTACGTGCGAAGATGTTAATGCGTTGTTTGTTCTAAAGCCCTCGTTTGGCATATTCTCGAAGTGATTCCAAAGTAGACATGGTGGATCTGCCATCGAAGTTGTCCAGCCATGTCGCAACGTAGTAGTTGTTAAATGCCGTTGTGAGGGGCTGATCGTCTCAGCTGTTGACGAAATCAGCAAAAGTGCATAAGTGAAAAAGTATGATGCAAAGGTGAAACGGTCCTGTGGAGACGTCGTCAAAAGAGAGACTAGTTGTGCAGAACAAATTATATGCGAAACCCGTGGAGGCAAAACCTGTGGCACGCTTAACTCTCTGGCGTCTACCCCTTGCAGACTGCTTCAGCATCTGTTGGTTTGTCTGTCAACAAGATTACACGGAAACACTGGATCAATGTGAAGGAAAATGTATAGAAAACATGGCCTGGCGCTCAAGGATGAACCCATAAAATG
>JADBJO010001419.1:90000-105000 GCA_016801955.1 Conus betulinus
ACGGTGTAGAGTGTACTGGGAGTCCTTTGGCGTGTGGTTGTACAGATGCTGATGGTTATCAGGCTAATACTGCCAAAACTGAATGTGGTGAGTTGTGTTTCTGTCCCAAGAACTTGACATATTAATATCAACTGCCTTACGATGAAGAAGAGAGGGAGGAGACAAAGAAAGAAAAAGTGAGAGAAATAGAATGTAAAAAAAAATATGTGTGTAGAGTTTGTATGTGTGTTTGTGTGTGTACATGTGTATGTGTGGGTGCCTTTGTGCGTGTCTGTCTGCATGTAAGTCTGTATGTATGTGTGTATGTGTGTATATAACAATGTATTTATGTATAGAGTATGTCACACACTTGCTCTTAGCCGTTTTTCAGTGTCAGTGTTTGTGAAGTGGGGGTAGGGTTTAGGCGAAAATAGAACTGGACAGAATATTATGCTCTTCAATAGGTGTGTGAATATGAGTATGTACACCTGTGTTTAATACAATCAGTTGTAACTACAAGAGTGGTATAAATTGTTCATTGACAGAAAGGAAAGTAGATAGAAAAAGAGTCCTACAGTTTCAGACTTTGGCAATGCCTCTCTGTTGCAGAGTGTAAATCGACCCACCATGCAGATTCTGACGGCGTTTGCAGTGAGTATTTTTTAATGGCATTTGATTATGACCCAGAACATATAGAAGCTCTACCATTAATAACAGATATCCAGCAAGCAACGCAGCATAGTATTTCATAATATCTAAAATATGCACACTGAAACATTGCTTTTGATAACTTTCAATCCAGTGCACATTCAGGATTATATTGCATAATCATAAGTCCATAAAGTTCATCGCATATAGGTCTGTATCCATTAAAAATTGACCAAACACAGAAACACATGAAATATGACATATGCACGTAGCATGACATGTGATAATAAATTTCCAGTGCAGACAGAGTATCCATTTGAAGATAACCGATGTCCACTACACAAATCGTGATAAAATCCACCCATTTGATCTAGAACTTTGAAATGAGTAGCAGTCGATCAAATGCAGATAGACCTCAAATCCGGATAATAATCTGCCCAATGGACACTTAGCTTGGAATTTGAATACAACCACACAAAGGTACAGAGAGCATGGGATTTAGTATTACTTAACATCATAGATATATAATATCAATACAGTAATTTGGAACCCGCTTCCTGTCTATGGCATCAAAGTGTTTGAGTCATCCGGAGCAGTATTATCACCCACATGGCTGAGAACAATGTTCCCTGATTCTCAGGGCTGGTTTTCACCAGCAGAAAACACCTTTAATGTATTCTTTGGTACCTCCATCTCCAGGAGAACAGAGGAAACCACCAGATACTCTACTACATGTTGTTTGTTGTTTTGAAGAAGGTATTCAAAACCTCGGATTTGCGTAGCCTTTTGAATAATCATTTTAGTCGTGATACGCCCTTGCGCTCACCACTTTGTATATTCCCGAAAGAATGGCGTGCAGCCCAAAACACCAGAGAAGTGGGTGCTATCAGAACCATTCCCATTGAAACGTGGAGTGAAATACGGCTGTGGGGTGACCCATCTTGCGTCTCTGTTTCATCTCGTTACAGAACATGAAGGCTGGACACTGTCTGGCAAATTGATCTGTACATGCAAATCTTCTGTACATGTGTTCTATAAGGTTGTTGTTGCTCCTGCACATATCATCTACGGTGGTTAACATCTAACAGCAATACAGGCTGTACTCAGAATCACAGGCGTGTACATAGCGGTTAGATTGTACAGTCTTATGAAGTAATATTCCCGTTGTTTTTTTCCAAGGTTGCCAAAGACAGTGTTGCTCTTTACGATCTGCAGTGTTACCTCTCGGTACAGGACTGCTTGCTGCTCACAATGCTGCCACGGTCTTGAAGTCTGTTCTTCTGGTGACAGCATGTCTTGGAGGTAAACCTGTAGCGGTTTGCAATGGTAAAGGCTAGAACATGGCCTCGACTGGTCCATACTGATTATGGGGACACATATCACCACGCTTTAGCGGACCAGGTTGTCATACACTGGAACTTGTGATGGAAGTGAATGAACCTTTTCTATGAAGAGCTCTTCCCTTCGCCCTATCCACTTCAATGGCTGTGAATGTAGCTAACAGCGAATGCCGACCCATCTTGTAGTCACTTCATGACTTGATCCATCCATGTTCTCCATGTGTTCATTACTTGATGTGTTTATATTCATTGACCGGTGGTTGTGTCTCAGAACTGAAGCTTGACGAGGAGGGCTGCAGCACAGCTGCCGACTGTACGGGAGACAACGGTGTAGAGTGTACTGGGAGTCCTTTGGCATGTGGTTGTACAGATGCCGATGGTTATCAGGCTAACACTGCCAAAACTGAATGCGGTGAGTCGTGTTTCTGTCCTAAGAACTTAAATTTGATAGCAACGCCTTCTGTTGAAGATGACAGGGAGCTGAGGGAAAGAGACAGAAAGGGAGAGTAAATATTTCTGTGTTTAGTTGTGTGTGTGTGTGTGTGTGTGTGTGTGTGTGTGTGTGTGTGTGTGTGTGTGTGTGTGTGTGTGTGTGTTGAGGGGGAGGGAGGCGAAGATAACAGTAGAGCAGAACAATATGCACGTGTGCATTAGTGTCTGTGACATATGTGCATATATGTAAAATACAAATAGGCGTACTGAAAAAAAATAGAATGGTATAAATTGTTCATTGACAGAAAGAAAACTGGATAGAAGAAAAGGTCCTGCAATTACACTGTGGCAATGTCTCTCTGTTGCAGAGTGCAAATCTACGCACCATGCAGATTCTGACGGTGTTTGTAGTGAGTATTTTCTTATTCATTTGCATTCAGTAATCTTGATCCAGTACACATGGAAGCACTGTATTTAATAATAGCTTATCAAGCAAGCATTGCAGCGTCGTATTTCATAATATGTGAATTATCCAGTGGATACTCTCACACTGCAATATATATGGCAATGAGAATGCTGATCAGTTGCCATAGGAAGGAGGACAGCAGCCCCAACTGGAGCAGGAAGTCTTCTTTGAAGAAATCAAAAGCATTATCAAGGAGAAGCAAAAGACTTCAACAAGAGGGATGCAAACTACTTGCTGCCCGGATCAGACCAAGTGAGCATTGTGAGACTGAGGACAGGGCACTCCAGACTGAGACATCACATGTTCACAAAAATCCACATTGGCGAGTTTTCAGTTTGCCATGTCGTACAGCCCCAACGACAGTGGAACACTTCCTGCAGGACTGTCCCACACATGAAAAGCTGAGGGCAGAGACCTGGCCTGCCAACACACCGATGAGGGAAAAGCTTTATGGATCCCTGGAGGGCCTCCGCATACAGCAGCCTTCGACAATGCCTCTGGAGTTCCTGTCTGAGTGAACGAAGAAGAAGAAGATTTGAATTACGCACAGTGAAACATTGCTTTTGATAACTTTCCACCCAGTGTGCACGCAAAATTACATTGCATAATTGCAAGTCCATAACGCTTATTGTACATAGGTCTGTATCATTAAAAAGGATAAACACAGAATAATATGAAATGTGACAATAATCGACATAATATGCATACAGCATGACATATGCAAATAGCATGACATATGATAATAAACTACCAGTGCAGACAGAGCATCTATTTGAAGATAACCAATGTCCATTACACATATCACAGTATAATCCACCCATTTGACATAGAACTTTAAAATGATTAACAGTCGATCCACAGCAGACAGAGCCCAACAAGTGATAATGATCAACCCGGTGGACACTTGGCTTGGAATTTGAATACAACCACACGAAGGTACAGAGAGCATGGGAGTTGATATTACTTGATTTCATAGATGTATAATATTGATGCAGTAACTTGGGACCTGCTTTCTGTCTATGGCATCAAAGGTTTTTTACACTCATTCTGGGCAGAATTATCACCCACATGGCTGACAACAATGTCCCTGATTCTCAGCGGTGTTCACCCAGCAGAGACACTATTAGTGTAGTTTAATTTTGGTAAGTTGGTCAGAGGAGAGCGCAGATGAGCGCCGAAAACTCCACATATTGTTTGTTGATCTGAAGAAAGTGTTTGAAACCTCAGATCTCGATGACCTTTTGAAGAATCATGGAGACTGATCACATTATATAATCCTTTAATATGGTTGTGTGGTGACCCATCTTGCGTCTGTGTTTCATCTGTTTTTAGAACATGAAGTTTGGACTATGTCTGGCAAATTGATGTTGCAGAACTTATGTGTATATATGTGTATATGCGTATATATGCTATATCATCTGAGGTGCTTTAATTCTCACAGCAATACGATGGAGTACAAGAATCAAATGCGTACACATAAAAATTTGGTTCTAGAGTCTGAAGAAAAAAATGCCTCATAGTTTTATTTTAAATGCGACTAAAAGCAGTATTGGTCATAGTTCCTTGCCAAGGCTGCCGAAGTCCATGTTGTCCCTTACGATTTCCAGCATTATCTCTTGGTGTAAAGTTCCTTGCTGCTCTCAGTACTGCCACTTTCTTCATCTGTGTTCCATTGGTGACAGTATGTCTTGGAGGCCAAAACTGTAGCAGCCTGCTATGGTAAAAGTAAGGACGTGGCCTTGACTTGTCCGTACTGACTATGAGGACAATCATCACCACCCTTCAGAGGACAATGTCATCTTGCACTGGATCTTGTCATGGAAGTGTATGATTCCTCTCTTGAAGAGCTCTTCCCTTTCACCCTATCTACTTTGATGGCTGTGAATAGAACTAACGGTAAATGTCCACCCATCTTGTAGTCACTTCATGACTTGATCCATCCATGTTCTTCCTCTGTTTACTTGTTATTTTTTATGTTCATTGACTGGTGGTTGTGTTTCAGAACTAAAGCTTGACGAGGAGGGCTGCAGCACAGCTTCCGACTGTACGGGAGACAACGGTGTAGAGTGTACTGGGAGTCCGTTGGCGTGTGGTTGTACAGATGCCGATGGTTATCAGGCTAACACTGCCAAAACTGAATGCGGTGAGTTGTGTTTCTGTCCCAAGAACGTAATATGTTCATTACAACGCCTTGTGTTGAAGATAAGAGAGATCAGAGAGAAAGAGAAGGAAAAGGAGTGTATCTTCAAATAGTTATGTGTGTGTGTGTGTGTGTGTGTGTGTGTGTGTGTGTGTGTGTGTGTGTGTGTGTGTGTGTGTGTGTGTGTGTGTGTGTGTGTGTGTGTGTGCGCGCGCTCGCGCGGATACACACACACACACACACACACACACACACACACACACACACACACACACACACACACATATATATATATATATATATATATATATATATATAAAGAAAAAAAGAAACAAGGACAACAAGCTGTCGTGGTTGTAATGAAATTTTCGGCTTTATTTGCCTTCGTCAGCAAATGACATCCTCCCTGAGTGCCAGCAGGTAAGGTAGTGAGGGAAGAGACGTAAATATTTCAATATGATGTAATATAAAACAAATTACGTACTAGAATGATACGTAACTCGACAGACGTGTCACAGGTAGTAAACTGATGAATGAAAGCTCTGTGTGTGTGTGTGTGTGTGTGTGTGTGTGTGTGTGTGTGTGTGTGTGTGTGTGTGTGCTTGTGCGCGTGCGCGTGCGAGGACGAGTGTATGCGCTCGTGTGTGAGTGTGTGTGTGTGTGTGTGTGTGTGTGTGTGTGTGTGTGTGTGTGTGTGTGTGTGAGCGCGTAGTCTTCAATTTAATGTCTATTCACGTTATGTGGTCTAGACACACAAAATAGAAGAACGCAGCAGCATTTACAAATATACCAAGTAGCATCCAATAAAGATACATCATCTGCGTCTCTTTACAGGTATGTAAAAATCGGACCCCGAGTCAATGCCATTGTCACATATTATTGAGGACTTGCTTAAAATTTCATCCAGGGAAGATTCAGCTAAAGCAAGTAAAGTCTTTTAAAAAAAAAAAAAACAACAACAAACAAACAAACAAACAAAAAAACAAAACAAAAAAAACGGTTCACATCTTAGTACTTTCTGCATATTTGATATCTTTTTCGCCACAGCTTTATTTTATGTCATTTGTAAATGTTGTTTTAAAACCATTAAGTTTAATTCCGTGGATCAAAGAGGTCATTGACCTTACATTAAGTGTGTGTGTGTGTGTGTGTGTGTGTGTGTGTGTGTGTGTGTGTGTGTGCGTGCGTGCGTGCGTGCGTGCGTGCGTGCGTGCAATAACAATAACAATAATTTTATTCAGTTTTTGCAGGCCTTTTGGTCCATATGAACAACAGAATATTTTATCAAAATTAGTTAATAGATGAGAGGTGAACATTGCTATTTCTTAAGTATAGACATTTAGTAAGATATAACCCAATTTTGTAGATAAGGTTTCCATTGGTGGTCGTACAAAGTAGTCGAAGTTTGACGATTGTCGGAAATCTATAATAATACAAAGGAATAAACTTTCTGCGAAGGGTGGAGTATTTCGGGCATACAAACACAAAATGAAAAATATTTTCAATATGCTGACCATCACATTGCAAACAGAAAGGGTTGGACGTTGGGTTCCCATAACGAGACACCCCGTTTAAAGGTATTTTGCTTGTTTGTAGCAAACAAACACTCTACGAAGTTCACTTGATTTCATTTCATCTATGTAACTTGCACTGCATATGTTTGGATGGTAGTCTAAATATTCAGGCTGATTTGTGAGGGAATCGTGCCATTTCTGATTATGAATATCATGTAATCGCATCTTAAATAAATTTAGGAATGACAAAAATATCTCCACAATTCTGCATTGCCCAAACATACCCAAAACCATGGGCACATAAAAGTTTTCGAATGTGAGTTGCCCAGTTCGTTCTGCCTGAAGTATCATGAGCATGTAGCATATAACATTGTTTTGGGTACCTATGGTGAGGCATGTCAATCAATTTGATCCAATATTTAATTAATCGAATGAAAGCATCAATGTAAATCGGAAATCTACCACATTCACCCAGAGCTATATCATTCTTTAGATCCCTACCAACCCCTAGGATCATTTTGCAGATCTTGACCTGAACCCTTTCAACATCATCATACTGCTGATAGCCCCAGACTTCAGATCCATACAAGAGAATGGGTTTTAACTTTTGCATCAAAGATATTAAAAACTGTAGAGGCAGGGATACATTGTAGGCTAAAGTATAGTCTTTTAATCCCTGCAACAGCTCTCCGTGCTTTTCCTGATAAATTTTCAACACATTTTGACCAGTTAAGAGTTGAACCAAAAATAACTCCTAAGTAATTATAACTAGATTCTACAATTATCTCTTTTCCTGTATAGTATCATTTCTCACAATTTTTAACAAAACCACCGTTTTTGAATACTATCACTTAAGTTTTGTCCATATTGACCATGAGACCCATTTTTTACAATAATGTTCTAAACAATTTCTCTTCTTCTGTAAATCTGCCACTGAATCTGAGACAAGAGCAATGTCGTCTGCATACATTAGTAAGAATATATCAAATGGATGAGCAAACACGTCTATTCCTTTAGTACCAAAATTATTAAGTTCTTGTTCCAGTTCTGAAAGAAAAATTGAAAATAACATGGGACTCAAAATGCATCCTTGTCTAACACCAGAAATACAATCAAAATACTCTGTTATATTTGTTCCAATTTTCACAGCTGCTTTTACACTTTTGTACATGCTTTGTAATGATAAGAAAAGTTTACCATGGATACCCCTTTGCAACAGTAAATACAACAACTTCATTCTATCAACACAGTCAAACGCCTTTGAAAAGTCAACAAAAAGAGTATAGAAACGGCTACCTTTCCTTGTGAGATATTTTTGTATGAGAGATTGCAGAGAGAAAATGTTGTCAATTGTACTATAACCTTTACGAAAACCTGCTGGGCTTCCAGGATCAAATCTGCTTGACTGCAGAATTTTGTTAACCTTTCATTCAATATTGTACTATATAATTTACCGATAATGTTTAAAAGTGAAATGCCCCTGTAATTCTCAACTTGTTCAGTGCTACCTTTCTTGTGCAGTGGAAAGATTACCGCCTTAGACCAACATTCGGGGTAAATCCCAGTTGTAAAAACTTTGTTAAACAGAGGCAACAAAACTTTCGCATGGATGTCAGTAGCATGACGGAAAAAGTCTGAAGATAGACCATCCGGACCTGGTGCTTTGCCACTTTTGATACTATTCAGGGCATTTAAAACTTCACTTTCACTTATCTATCTATCTATCTATATCTATCTATATATATATATATATATATATATATATATATATATATATATATATATATGTGTGTGTGTGTGTGTGTGTGTGTGTGTGTGTGTGTGTGTGTGTGTGTGAGTGTTTGTCTGTCGTGTCTCTCAATCTGTGTGTACTGAATATGTACATGTGCACACATGCACTTACGCGCATTTGTGTGTGTGTGTGTGTGTGTGTGTGTGTGTGTGTGTGTGTGTGTGTGTGTGTGTGTGTGGGTGTGTGTGTGCGTGAGTGCGTGCGTGCGTCCGTGCGTGCGTGCTGTGTGTGTGTGTGTGTGTGTGTGTGTGTGTGTGTGTGTGTGTGTGTGTGTGTGTTAATGCTGAGGGGGAAGATTAAACTAGAGAAGAATAATATTCACTTTAAGCGAGTGTGTGTGTGTGTGTGTGTGTGTGTGTGTGTGTGTGTGTGTGTGTGTGTGTGTTAGGAGCGAGTACCTGTGTGTCAAATAGAAACATTTGTAACTTAAAGATTTAGAGGGATGATCTAAATTGTTAATTGGCACAACGAAAAACAAACAGAAAAGTCCTGCAGTTACACTCTGGCAATGTCTCTCTGTTGCAGAGTGCAAATCGACCCACCATGCAGATTCTGATGGCGTTTGCAGTGAGTATTTTTTTTACATAGCATTCGATAATATCGACCCAGTACATGTAGAAGAACAGTATATTACAATAGCTTATCGAGCAAGCATTGCAACATAGTATTTCATGGTATTTGAATTACGCTCACTTAATTATTACTTTTTATAACTTTCGACCTAGTGCACACGCAACATTACATTACGTAGTTATAAGCCCTTAAGTCTCGTTGTTTATAGGTCTGTATGCATTAGAAATGGACGAAATACAGAAAAACCTGAAAGGTGACAAAATTGTCATAATATGCATGCAGCACGAGATATGCAAATAGCATGACATTTGATAATACATTACCAGTGCAGACATAGCAACCATTTCAAGATAACCATGTCCATTACACATAATACTATATAATCCCCCCATTTGACATAGAACTTTGAAATGAGTAATAGTCGATCAACTGCAGACAAAGTGCAGAAGCGGGATGATAATCCCACCCAGTCGTCGACACTTTGCTGGGAATTTGGATACAACCACACTAAGGTAAAGGGCGCATGGGATTTGATAGAATTTGACAGCATAGATATATACTATCAATACAATAACTTGGGACTGTCTGACTATGGCATCAAAAGTGTTTGAGTGATCCGGAGCAGTATTATCACCCGCATGGCCGACAACAATGTCCTGATTCTCGGGGTTGGTTTTCATTAGCAAAAACGCTCTTAATATTTTCTTTGGCACCCTCCTCCTGCAAGAGCAGGGAAGAAACGAGCACCAAAAACACAACATATTGTTTGTTAATCTGAAGTAAGCGTTTTAAAACCTCAGGCCTGGATGACCTTTTAAAGAGCCATACTAGTCTTGATACGCCATTTTGCTCTTCACTTTATATAATATCTTGATAACGGTTGCGTGTGGGCCCATCTTGCGCTCTGTTTCATTTGTTTTTCAGGACATGAAGGTTGGACTGTCCCTGACAAATTTATGTCAGTGATTTTGTGCGCATGTATGCTATGAGGTTGTTGTAGCTGTTGGATATATCATCTGCAGTGGTTTACGTCTCACAGCAATACAATGGAGTGTGTACATAGCAGCATGCCCCATAGTTTGATTTCATATGCTACCAAAGGCAGTATTGGTCGTAGTTCCTTTCCAAGGCTGCCAAAGTCTGTGTTGACCTTTGCAATTTGCAGTATTACTCCTGGTTCAGGGTTCCTTGCTGCTCACAATACTGCCACTTTCTTGATCTCTGTTCCGTCGGTGACAATATGTCTTGGAGGTAAACCTGTAGCAGCCTGCAATGGTAAAAAGTAAGAACATGGCATCGACTTGTCCATACTGGTTATGAGGAGGAGGACAACATATACACTGCTTTTGCTGACCATCTATCATACACTGTATCTTGTCATGGAAGTGTATGAATCCTCTCTTGGAAGAGCTCTTCCTTTTAACTCTATCTACTTCGATGGCAGTGAATGTAACTAACGGTAAATGCCGACCCATCTTGTGGACACTTCATGTGTTGATCCATCCATATTCTTCATGTGTTTAAATTACTTGATAACATCAATATTATGTTTCTGTTCATTGATCCGTGGTTGTGTCTCAGAACTGAAGCTTGACGAGGAGGGCTGCAGCACAGCTGCCGACTGTACGGGAGACAACGGTGTAGAGTGTACTGGGAGTCCTTTGGCGTGTGGTTGTACAGATGCCGATGGTTATCAGGCTAACACTGCCAAAACTGCATGTGGTGAGTGTGTGTGTCTGTCCTATGACCTTACAATATTGATAGTTATGCCTCATGTTGAAGATGAGAGGAAGAATAGGGAAGTGGACAGAAAATTACTGCAAACAATTTCTGTGTATAGTTGTGTGCGTTTGTGTGTGTGTGTGTGTGTGTGTGTGTGTGTGTGTGTGTGTGTGTGTGTGTGTGTGTGTGTGTGTGTGTGTGTGTGTGCGTGTGTGTCTGTGTGTGCGTGTGCGAGTGTCTTTGCGTTTTGTGTGTTTATGTCAGTCTGTTTATCTCTCTGCGTTTCTGTCTTCCATCTTTATGTACAGGATATGTGTTTATGTATAGGACATGTGAGTCTCTTGGGCGTCTGCATGTGTTGAGAGAGAGGGTGTGCAAATATAAAACCAGAGAGAAGATGATATGCACTTACGCACGTGTGTGCTTTTGAGCAGGCACATGTGTATCAAACACAAACGGTTGTAACTAGCAGATTTAAAAGAACGGTATGAGCAATTGTTCATTGACAGAAAGAAGAGTAGATAGAATGAAGGTCCTACAATTACACTCCAGCAATGTCTCTCTGTTGCAGAGTGTAAATCAACCCACCATGCAGATTCTGACGGCGTGTGCAGTGAGTACTTTTTTTATAGTGCATTTCCTACTATCGATCCAGTACATATAGCAGCACTGTATTTAATGATAGCTTATCACACAAGCATTGCAACATAGCATTTATAATATTTGAAATACGTGCACTGAAACTTTGCTCTTACTAAGTTTTCGACCAGTGCGCATGCGCATTACGGTGCGTAATTACATTACGGTACGTAATTACATAGGCCATAAAGCTCATCGTACATAGGTCTGCATCCATTGAAAATGACCAAACACAAACACAGAAAAAACACAGAAAAAACATGAAATGTCACAATGATTACCGTAATATGAATGCAGCGTAACATATGCACATAGCATGACATTGATCAAAGATTACCAGTACAGGAAGTGCATCCATTTGAAGATACCTAATGTCTATTACACACATCACATTCCAATCCACCCATATGACATAGACCTTTGAAATGATTAAACAGTCGATCCAGTGCAGACAGACCACAAAGCCGGATGATAATCTGTCCAGTGGACACTAAGCATGGAATTGGAATACAACCACACTAAGGTACAGAGAACACGGAATTGGATCATACTTGACACCATAGATATATAATATTGATACAATAACCTGGGACCTGCTTTCTGTATATGTCATTGAAAGCCATCTTGAGCAGAATTTTCACCCGCTTGGCTGACAGCAATGTCCCTGATTCACGGCGTCGGTTTTCGCCAGCAGAAACACCCTTAATGTAATCTTTGGAATCTTCCTTCTGTAAGAGAAAAGCATAGAAGTGCATCAAAAACTTAACATGTTGTGTGTTGATATTGATATTTAAAACCACAGATTTGGATGGCCCTCGAAGAGGTTTACTAGTGTAAGGCGGCATTACGTTCATCACTTCATCCTCTTGATAATGCGTGGACCCATCTTGCGTCTCTGTATCATCTGTTCTCAGAACATGAAGTCTGGACTCTGACAAACTGATGTTGTAGATCTTGTGCGCATGTATGCTATGAGATTGTTGCACCTGCAGGATATATCATCTGTGGTGGTTTATGTCTCACAGCAATACAATATAGTACAAAGAAACATAGGCGTGTATATAGCAGTTTGCGTGTGGTGTCTAAATAAAATGACCCAGTTTCATTGCAAAAGCTGCCAAAGGCATCTTTGGTCATAGTTCCTTTCCAAGGCTGCCGAAGTCAATGTTTACGATTTCCAGCATTATCTCTTGTTTTAAGGTTCCTTGATGCTCACAATACTGCCACTTTCTTCATCTCTGTTCCATTGGTGACGATATGTCTTGAAGGTAAAACTGTAGCAGCCTGCAATAATAAAATGAAGAACACGGCCTCAACTTGTCCATATACTGATTATGACAACAAACATCACCATGCTTTAGCCGACCATGTTATCTTGCACTGGATTTTATCATGGAAGTGTATGAACCATCTCTTGCGAGACATATTCCCCTTTCGCCCTGTAACCACTTCAATGGCGGTGAATATATCAAACAGTGAATGGCGACCCACCTTGTAGTCTCTTTATGACTTGATCCATCCATGTTCTCCATGTGTTCAAATTACTTGATGTGTTTATATTCATTGACTGGTGGTTGTGTCTCAGAACTGAAGCTTGACGAGGAGGGCTGCAGCACAGCTGCCGACTGTACGGGAGACAACGGTGTAGAGTGTACTGGGAGTCCTTTGGCGTGTGGTTGTACAGATGCCGATGGTTATCAGGCTAACACTGCCAAAACTGAATGTGGTGAGTTGTGTTTCTGTCCCAAGAACTTACAACATTGACAACAACGCCTTATGTTGAAGATAAGAGAAAGCAGATAGACAGAGACAGTAAATTAGTGTAAAAGAAATTCTGCGTGGTGTGTGTGTGTGTGTGTGTGTGTGTGTGTGTGTGTGTGTGTGTGTGTGTGTGTGTTGTTGTTGTTGTTGTGTTGTTGTTGTGTTGTTTTGTTGTCAGTTTAAAGTCTATGCGCGATTAAGAAATGTGTGTGTGTGTGTGTGTGTGTGTGTGTGTGTGTGTGTGTGTGTGTGTGTGTGTGTGTGTGTATGTGTGTGTGTGTGTGTGTGTGTGTGTGCGCGCGCGCGCGCGCGCGTGTCTGTGTGTGTGTGTGTGTGTGTGTGTGTGTGTGTGTGTGTGTGTGTGTGTGAATGTTT
Source organism: Conus betulinus (assembly GCA_016801955.1). NCBI lineage: Eukaryota > Metazoa > Mollusca > Gastropoda > Neogastropoda > Conidae > Conus > Conus betulinus. The sequence continues at coordinate 103,382 of JADBJO010001419.1, forward strand.
GTGTGTGTGTGTGTGTGTGTGTGTGTGTGTGTGTGTGTGTGTGTGTGTGTGTGTGTGTGTGTGTGTGTGTGTGTGTGTTTACGTGTAATATGTCATTCTGTCTCTCTGCCTATTTGTCTGTTTTTCTGTCCGTCTGTCTGTCATTTTATATATGTATACAGATTGTGTAAGTCTGTACAGAAGTTATGCACACATGCTTTCGCGCGCCCTTGTGAGTCTGTGTGTGTTGTGGGAGAGGGAGGCGAAGATAAAACTAGAGCAGAATAATATGCACTTAGACATTGTGAGTTTGTGAGCTTGTTAATGTGTGTTAGATACAACGGTTTTGATTAAAAGATTTGAAAGAATGGTATAACATGTCCATTGACAACAAAAATAGCAGAAAAGGTCCTACAATTACACTCTGGGAATGTGTCTCTGTTGCAGAGTGTAAATCTACACACCACGCAGATTCTGACGGCGTTTGCAGTGAGTATTTCCTCTTACACTGCATTCGCTAAGATCGACCCAGAACATATAGAAGCTCTGCTATTAATGACAACTTATCAACACACACCATTGCAACATAGCATTTCATACGCATACTGAAACATTGCTTTTGGTAACTTTCGACTTTTGACCGAGTGCACACGCAGCATTACATTACATAAATTGAACCCATAACGCTGAACGTACATAGGTCTGTATCCATCAAAATGGACCAAACACAGAAAAAACATGAAATGTGACAATTATCCTCAGAATATGCATCAGCATGACATATGCCCATAGGATTACATTTGATAATAAATTGCCAGTGCAGACAGTGCATCATTTGAAGATGGCCAATGTCCACTACACATATTACAACATAATCCACCCATTTGACATAGAACTTTGAAATGATTAACAGTCGATCCAATGCAGGCAGACCACAAAGCCGGATGATAATCTGCCCAGTGACACTAAGCATTTTATATTACTTGACACCATAGATATATAATATCAATACAATAACCTGGGACCTCCTTTCTGTATATGTCATGAAAGCCATCTTGAGCAGATTCATCACCCACATGGCTGACAACAATGTCCCTGATTCACGGCGTTGGTTTTCACCAGCAGAAACAGCCTTAATGTAATCTTTGGAATCTTCCATCTGTAAGATAAAAGCATAGAGGTGCATCAAAAGCTAACATGTTGTGTGTTGATCTGAAGAAGGTATTTAAAATCACAGATCTGGATGGCCTTTAAAGAGGCACACTAGTGTAATGCGCCATTAGGCTCATCACTTCATATATCCTCTTGATAATGCTTATGTGTGGGCCCATCTTGCGTCTCTGTTTCATCTGCTCTCAGAACATGAAGTCTGGACTCTGGCAAACTGATGTTGTAGATCTTCTTGTGTGCATGTATGCTATGAGGTTGTTGTAGCTGTTGGATATATCATCTGTGGTGGTTTACGTCTCACAGCAATGCAATGGAGTACTCCGAAACACAGGCGTGTATATAGCAGTTTGCGTGTAGTGTCTGAAAACACAAATAGTCCCACACTGTCATCGCAAAGGCTGCCAAAGGCAATATGGTCATAGTTCCTTTCCGAGGCTGCCGAAGTCAGTGTTTACGATTTCCAGCATTAC
>JADBJO010001419.1:115000-120000 GCA_016801955.1 Conus betulinus
ACAGTACTAGAGAGAGAGAGAGAGAGAGAGAGAGAGAGAGAGAGAGAGAGAGAGAGAGAGAGAGAACAACAAGGAAACAAAGATGAAATCTATGAGTAAGAAAGGAAGTATATGTATTTGAAAAAAAATGTATCGTTGTTAGAGAAGGGATGGATAAACAAGTGAACAAAGAAGACACAGACGAGGGAAACGAAGATAACAAAGTAAGGAGAGGAGAGAGAATAGCTGTAACATATACATGAGATAGATAATGAGTAGCATGGCAGATTGTCAACGGAGTGTAATGCAGGGCTAAATAGGCACAAACTATTTTGGATGTTGATGCCAAGTGGGCAGAGGTTCTGCAGTCTGGCAATAGGATGGAATTCTTCGATGGTACGTCCACAGTCGTCAATGTGTAATTAGCAACATGCCATGACTGCGTCATGTTGACGTTGTATAGGCGATGGTAAAGTGCAAACCAATTGACAAGCGAAGGTACGTTTCATTTTGAGCGAGACTTTGAGGCCATGCCGGATGGTGTCTTACTAGGTGAGAACCCAGATTTTGTAGTTGCATATCAAGCAGGGAAAATTACAAGGGGGCGTAGGTGTGATTTTGTTCAGGCTGGAGTCCACAAAGAGATCCTTGTTGTTGTTTTTTTTCTGTCACGGCAAAAAGTAATCATGGGTTTGGTCTCACAGGTGGACCTGCAAACTTTTACTGTGAGCCGGTTGGACTTGAGGATCCTGCAGATGGGAGGAGTGTGTAGATACAAAAGGAGGAAGAAGGCGGGTCTGTTTCTTTGGAAAGCTAGGCTTCCGGGGCAGTTGTTTCGGACACAGCTGTGGTGCGACTCAGAGCATTATCAATGGCGGTGCTGGGCTATCCACGTTGACAATTTAGTGTTCCGTTTCCTTTTGCACAAATCTATCTTCAATTTATCAGCTTTATAAAATAGAGGTTTATGTTAAAACATTTTCATTGTTCTTGGAAACAGTGTGTGCTTTGATTGTATAAACTACAAGTTTTTTAACCTATAAAAGTTGAGTGTAACGATTCTCTCTCTCTCTCTCTCTCTCTCTCTCTCTCTCTCTCTCTCTCTCTCTCTCTCTCTTCTTCTTGTTCAACAGCTTGCGACAGCTCGGTAGCCCAGACCATGACCTATGGTGGCAAGACATACTGCGGTAAGACGTTCTACCTCTCCATTCACTCCTCTAAACAAGACTTCTGCGTAACAGCAACGTCCTGAGTAGGATTACAATTGAAGTGTGTTCGCTCACAGGTTTGGCAGACAGAAAATACGTTAGCATGCATACATTTGTCTGTGCGTGCGTAGGTGCGCGCGCGCGCGCGTGTGTGTATGTGTGCGTGAGAGAGAGAGAGTGTGTGTGTGTGTGAGAGAGAGAGAGAGAGAGAGAGAGAAAGAGAGAGAGAGACAGACAGACAGACAGAGAGACAGACAGACAGACAGACAGACAGAGAGCGAGGGAAACTATATACAAGGTTCTTGGCAGATGTCGAATGAGCAAGCCATCGATCATGGCAGGTACTTGACCAATGTGAGAAAGGGAAAGATCTGAAGGAAACAAACCACAAGATGCGGAGAAGCAGAGTGCCACCAACAATCAAAAGGCAGAGGACGAACAGAACACCTAAAAGGCTGCTGTTTTGCAAAGACGCACACAAGTCAACAGTGAGACTAATAAGAGCAAGACCAAAGCCACCCAGGAATGACTAGAAGGGCGGTACACAACCATAGAAGAGACAGTGAATAAAACGGTACCAAAAGATCAATGAAACTGTTCCAGCCGATAAGAGCAAGCTCAACGCCACCCAGGAATTGCTAGAAAGGCGGGTGTACAACCATAGAAGATGGTGAATAAAAACGATACCAAAAGATCAATGAAACCGTTCACAGCCAGTAACCAAGGACGAGCCATTGACCACCAGAGAGAGACAAGACAGGGAAATGTCACCCTGAAGAACAAGATACCTTTTACGTGTTGACTGGGTGCTGCTGAGCTCTATTTAAGGCAGCCAGAGATCCAGCTGTGCCGACCTGTTCCCCCGGTCAACCAGTTAGGATGACCAGTCCAGTCCTTACAGAGAAACTAGAACCAACAGCAAAGTCGCTAAAAAAAAAAAAGGGGGGGGGGGGGGGGGGGGGAATCAGCCGGAAAAGACCATTTACCTGCAGACCTAATAATGGAGGAGAAGAAGCTATTGAAAAATTGTAAATTCACAAGTGTTGAAAGTTACAGGATATGGCAGACAAGACAGTAGCAGGTACTATGGACTCAGTCCTTTGTCATCAGATTCACTTGAGAGGTAACTTTAAACTGTTTCCATACTTACGGGAAAAATCAGCCTCATTGGACTCTCCAATAAAACATCGCTGAACATAAGAGTGAAAAATAATTTTCTTGCATGCAATGTTAAGAAGTCCTTAATCTTTTTCTTGCAACTTTTCTAGATTTGACGGATGAAATCGAAGGCATCAAAAGTGACATCATTTTCCAATGGTAAAAAAATTGAGACAGTAGGCAGCTTCAAGTTCCTGTGAGCAGTTGTGACCAAATGAAAACTCCAATCCAGACGCTTTCTATTGAATACCCCAAGCATCAAAAGCGCTTTCAAATATCAATACATCTTGAGCAACAGCAATATCTCTCTAATCAGTCTTTCTCTATGCTTGTGAAACGTTACCTGTGACAGCAGATCTTCAAAGAGGAATTAGGGCAATTGAAATAAGATACTGTGCAGAATCTATGCACCTTCTACACAGAAGATAGTGTACTCAATGAACAAGTGCTCAAAAAATCGGGGCAGCTTTAAGTGCCTTTAAAAGCCTGTTGACGAGAGACAAGGAACGAAAACTGATGTGATATGGTCACATGTCTTGATCATGCGGTCCTGCCAAAACTAATGTGGTATGGTCACATGTCTTGATCATATGGTCCCGCCAAAACTGATGTGGTATGGTCATATGTCTTGATCATCTGGTCCTGCGAAAACTGCGTTGCAAAGAACTATACAAAATGACCAGAAGGGCAGACTGAAGAAAAAGGTTCGAATCTAACATCCAGGAACGGGCGAGTGGAGAATCGAGGGGAATGCTTAGTTCAATGACCCCAGGTTATGGAACAGACGTTGACGACGACGACGATGATGATGATGATGATGATGATCATGATCATGGTCATAATGATCATGATGATCATGATGACGATGAAAAGGAACATAAGTCACGAAGTGTGTTTACTGAGATGCCACATGTTCTCTTTTCAGCCATTTCCTCCTTTTCCCCTCGGGGTAAAAGACAACAATAAAGCAACGAAACATTTTGCATTTTTAACCCGCCGAAGAAAGAAAAGGAAAACGTTTATCACTGAATTAATATAATTGAAATCACATCCATTTTATTTGGGATTAAAGGCACAGACAGCCTGGATCCTACTCCGATTGGATTATGGGAGAAAAGAAGCCACTCAAGAGACATGCATGGCACTATTGGACAGTTTCTTGCCTTTATACCCTACCCTCGAGGTTTGGTATTTCAGTGGGAGGGTTTAAAAAAAAGAGCAGGAATGAACATAGCGCCAACTGTGATAAACATATTCATTCAACAAAATGCGATGCGTCGATTTCTCGAGGAAGAAATTGGATTAATCTGGTGTATGGGATTAACCTGCTTGAAAACTGGCTTTCAACGTAGTACGTTCTGTATCTGTCCATAACTAGAGAGTATCCAGGTTTTGTTATTAAATTTATTTGAATGCTAAAATTGTATTCTTTGTATCTGTCTACAACCCGACAGTATCCAGATTTGTTACTAAATTAATTTTAAATGCTAAAATTCCATTCCTTAACCCTCAAAATGACTGAACCAACACTTGTCTCATGTGAACATTGGCCTTTTTCTTCTATCCGCCGCTTATTTCAACACACTTTCCACCCCCATCCTCCCGTCCCACAGCCACAGCCCAGTCCGGCCCACTGCAGCCTCGGCACCAGCAATCCACTGGGAGCAGTCAGTTGTAAGTCGTCAGGAGGCAATCCACTGGAGGAGGCTCTGCACTGCATGCTGGCGGGTCACTTCGGTGGTGTTCAGTGGCGCCTGTTCTGAATTAACATCCGCAGGACACCACCTACTAAGCCCCCTACTGACGACAATAATTGCTTAGTCGCAGAGCAGGTATGAGTGAGCTCTCCCACCGGAGGGCGCTACCAAGTCTGTCCAACGACAGAACCCATGAAACTTGCCAATACAAGTGACCCCGACGGAATCAAACCAAGGCCACACACGTGGAGTGGACATCAAAACGGAGGTCACCTTGAGGGCAGGACATGAAGGGCCACAGAAAAAACTGAAACTTCTTTTAAATGCTGATCGATAAGAATGAGGATGATGAAGATGATGCAACAGATTTCCATTCTGGTCTGAGACTACATGACAGGGTACTGTACTTTACACTTACCTTCACAATATATTCCGGCGTCAACCAGGTCCGTGAGATACAGACACCTGCAGTGTTGGTCAGGGAATGTGTGAGCAACACTGTCGGAGAAGCATCCTTTAAGTGAGTAAAACTCGACTGTGTACCGTAATTAGTCTCATCCTTAATACTGGTATACCCCAATTAGTCTCATCCTTAATACTGGTATAGCACAATGCGGTCTTGTTTCCCCATATGCAGTAACCTCATCTGACGGATTGGCTCCCTGGAATGGGGCGCTATTTCAACTCCTCTGTGTTGCAGGAAAGAAGGTGGGGGGCACGTGCACGCTGGAATCGAATTCGGACGTGTGTTATGGTAGCACGTGTGAATCTACAGAGCAGACAATCGACGCAAACACTGTCGACATCTACAGTTGTACTTGTGCAACTGGTAAAACTGCTCAAGCTGATGGAAAATGTAGTGGTGAGTGGCTTCTCTCTGTTTTTCATTCATATTGTTATGGGGCTGTACTGCGGGGGGGGGGGGGGGGGGGGGGGGGGGGGGGGGGGGGGGGGGGGG
>JADBJO010001419.1:122500-135000 GCA_016801955.1 Conus betulinus
TTGAGCTCGGTAGCTGTCTTTATTTACCCATCTGTTTTTCCCATATCAGTTTTGTATCTTTCTTTGATTTTCCAGATGTTTCAGTAAAGGGGAAAAAAATGGTTGAGATATAAATGCCAATGATCGTCGCGATGGAGGGACAGATCTTGATTAGGGTGAAGTCAAAGCACTCTGTTGGTGAAGCCAAAGCACTCTGTTGTTTTGCTTACTTCACATGTATTAGGCTGACGTCAAAGCACTCTGTTGTTTCGCTTACTTCACCTGTACTTGCAGTGTTTAGGGAAAGCATGCCTGTAAGGACAAGCAGTGAACCAAAACGAAAAAAAAACCTCTGTGGAAAAGACAGCCAGTGCAAGCCGATAAAGATATATAGGAAAAGAGAGAAAGAGACTTGCAGATACATGGAACCATAAACAAAGTAGCAACAGATATGGCTAATGACACTTCTCTGCAGTCTCAATCGCAAGTCTCGTTTGCTTAGGTTAAATTTCATTTCATTCTGAGTGCGTTTCCTGCTTCGGTATGCTTCACATAACTGATGTGACTTTGTTGAACATGTGTTTCAACAATGTAAAACGGCAAATTTAATAGAAAAAGAATATGGCATTTTGAAAAGCACTCACAAACAAACAAGAGAAACAGACATCTTGCAACTCCTCTTTTCTTTCCTCTATCCCTATTTTTATACACTCTCTCTCTCTCTCTCTCTCTCTCTCTCTCTCTCTCTCTCTCTCTCTCTCTCGTTTATTTAAGTTTTACGATTTTTGAATATTTACCTTTCTCTAATCTTGGATGTGCGACCCAGTTGAAGAAGACAGTTCCTATGTTGTAGAAAGGCGCTAAAGACACAGAGCGCTGTTTTGTGGCTTCGTGTTGTCATCATGGTAACTGGTTCCAGGGCTTTCATTTATATCAGCAAACCGTCCAGTAATAAAGCAACCGTCCAGTATAAATGAATAGCATCTTTGTGTTTTATTTGATTCCTTTTTTGTAATCGAAAGTGAAACAAGACAGGGAACAGCTAACGACAAACAAATAGGGCAATTGTTGCTCCCACAAGAAAACCTAACACAGAGTAACTTTTATTCAAGACTGGCACAGCCTTTTAAAGTTGAATAAAGTCTGACAAATACAAAACGAACGATCTAATGGTGGAGGAAAAAAACAAGCGCAGGCCCAACTCTCAACTGTCTTCATATTAATGACTTGGCAAAGATTTGGACTTAAGGGAAGGGGGGGGGGGGGGGGGGGGGGGGGGGGGGGGGGGGGGGGGGGGGGGGAGATGGAGAAACTGGGAACGTGAAATTAAGAAAATATATTATAGATAATGAAAACTCTTCACCAGCTGTATGAGAGAACCAACGTAATCCCTTTCGAAGGCAGATTATTTGCATTGCCTGTTCCGAGGCCTTTCGTCCGCTGGATCGGAACTCATCAGGGAGACACGGCTGGTTGTGTCTCCGCTCCTGGCGTCAAATAGAGACACACCACAGTCCATAATACCGTGGTGTTCTCATATATAATATATATATATATATATATATATATAATATAATATATTTTCTTAATTTCATGTTCCCAGTTTCTCTCCATCTTCTTCAACCCCCCCCCCCCCCCCTTAAGTCCAAATCTTTGCCAAGTCATTACTATGAAGACAGTTGAGGTGTTGGCCTGCGTTTGTTTTTTCCTCCACTATTAGATCGTTCGTTTTGTATTTGTCAGACTTTATTCAACTTTAAAAGGCTGTGCCAGTCGTGAATAACAGTTACTCTGTGTTAGGTTTTCTTGTGGGAGCAAAAATTGTCCTATTTGTTTATCATCTTTTTTTGTAGTTTAAGGTGTTCTTGGTGTATGCATTGTGAAAATGTCTGTAGAATACAGTTGATTTTGAATTATCTTTATCCATGTTTTATAGCTTTCGATGTTTGTAAACCCACATGGTATCTGTGCATTTTAGAGCATGACTTATCATTTCATAAGTCAATCGTGAATGTATTTTAAGGTAAAACAACACGTTGTAACAGCTTTGTTGTCGTATACTGTCATCATGCCAACAGCTGCGAAGCATTGTAAGATTTACTTTAGAAACTACATTTCATCTATTTTGGTTGATCAGTACTTGAACCATCAAGCAGAGAGAGGGACCAGTGGTCAAATCGTTAAAGCGTTTGCCTGCAGAGACTGGCGGTCGTGAGTTCGAACCACTCACGGGGTCGGTCATTTCCGTTTGTAAACCCTTCTTGACCCCCCAGCAGTGAATGGGCAGCTGAGTCACTTCAGGGAAGATAGAAGGTAGTGGGAGGAGAGGACTGGGCCCCACCTCCCATCAGGCTGTCCCCGAGACACCGTGAACCTCTGACCGTTCACTGTCCCTGCGACCAACAGGCCGTAGAAACTTCATCTTTCCTCTTTATCCAAAACCGTTTGAACCTTCGGCCAATAGGCCATAGCAACTTCATCTGTCATCTTTATCCAAACTGTTAAAACCTTCGGCCAGTAGGCCATGGCAACTTCATCTTTCATCTTTATCCAAACTGTTAAAACCTTCGGCCAGTAGGCCATGGCAACTTCATCTTTCATCTTTATCCAAACTGTTAAAACCTTCGGCCAGTAGGCCATAGAAACTTTATCTTTCATCTTTATCCAAACCGTTTAAACCTTTGACAATAGACACGAAATATACTGATCAAAATTCAACCACTTGATGACTATTTCAGATTGACTATTTCTAACATTTTGATCAAGAGTGGATCAGACTAAGACCCAACGAAATACTGAATACCAAAGCGTCTCTTCACTTGTGCCTATAGGAAAGTTGGTGTTTGCAGTACTGTTGGTATTGATGATCCGTTATCTTGCCTGAACTCTAAACTCTTCTTCAAATGATTGTTCAACAGAACGTGTTCTTAGTGAGCGAAATGCTGTTTGTCAGTGTCAGATAGGGAGGAGGTGGTGACGGTTTGCTCTCTTTTATTTTTTTTAATTAAAAAAAATCTGACATATGAACCACGATGCATTCTTACGTTTGCGTTGCTTGGGGAATGGAAGTTTATTTTTCTCACTAACCACACTGACTGTTACTGAAAGGATTTGGTCTGTAATGTCTTTTTAACACCTTGCCTTACCGACCAGATTCCAAAACCGTCTGTGATGTGTGTGGTGAAACACTGGTAATCGTACTACCATCATCTGATCGGTCGATAATCACCACTTTTTGTCCCCCGACCGACTCTTAAGAGAAACTGGGCAGCTGAATGCTACAGTGTAGCTTGCAGTCAACAGCACACTGTGTGTGTCAAGACGTAGTGGAATGAACGTACTGCTCAACTTGTTCCATGCTAGAATGACTATCCAGCCCATCCTTTCTTTTTGAATCGAAAGTTTATCACAAACGCTTTGAGGCAATTAGGCTACACTTTGAAGGCTGTTGTACATTCGGCGTGAGTGCTTCAAAACCATCCCTGTCTGCCCAGTACGCATTATAGCAATTCGTGTGGGCACACTCCTGCCGCTGGTGTTGCTGTGTGCACATGTCAAATGACGGGTATGAGGATTCCTTAATTCTTCTCATTCACCCTCCATTTACCTGTGTGCTAGCTGACGGGTAGCGCAAAGCATCCCTGGCTGTGGGTGTGTGTAGTGGTGTCAAAGAATCCGTGGCTGTCATCCGGAACTTGCCATTTCCGTTCATTCTTTTTGGGGTCTTTTTCCAGCTGACGTCGCCATTTGTCAACTTCCACCATCGGAGTGATTGCACAGTTGTAACCAAAATTCTGATCATTGAAAAATAAACAACTCGAGAAGCCGTTCTAATGGTGGTAGTAGTGTCTATCAGTGGAGTAACTCCTCACACGTCGCCATCTTGACTTATCAACGTGTGTCTTGCTTTAAAACGGGTGTACATGTGGTGGCGGTGGTGAGCGGACTCCCCAGACTGGCGTGGTGTTGTCTCTGTGCTGTGCGTGTGGTGAGGGCTGACGTGGGGTGGGGTACGGCGTGGTGTGTCTCTGTGCTGTACGCGTGGTGAGGGCTGACGTGGGGTGGGTACGGCGTGGTGTTGTCTCTGTGCTGTACGTGTGGTGAGGGCTGACGTGGGGTGGGGTACGGCGTGGTGTTGTCTCTGTGCTGTACGCGTGGTGAGGGCTGACGTGGGGTGGGTACGGCGTGGTGTGTGTCTCTGCGCTGTACGTGTGGTGAGGGCTGACGTGGGGTGGGTACGGCGTGGTGTTGTCTCTGTGCTGTACGCGTGGTGAGGGCTGACGTGGGGTGGGTACGGCGTGGTGTTGTCTCTGCGCTGTACGTGTGGTGAGGGCTGACGTGGGGTGGGTACGGCGTGGTGTTGTTGTCTCTGTGCTGTACGCGTGGTGAGGGCTGACGTGGGGTGGGTACGGCGTGGTGTTGTCTCTGCGCTGTACGCGTGGTGAGGGCTGACGTGGGGTGGGTACGGCGTGGTGTTGTCTCTGTGCTGTGCGTGTGGTGAGGGCTGACGTGGGGTGGGTACGGCGTGGTGTTGTCTCTGTGCTGTACGTGTGGTGAGGGCTGACGTGGGGTGGGTACGGCGTGGTGTTGTCTCTGTGCTGTACGTGTGGTGAGGGCTGACGTGGGGGTGGGTACGGCGTGGTGTTGTCTCTGTGCTGTGCGTGTGGTGGTGAGGGCTGACGTGGGGTGGGTACGGCGTGGTGTTGTCTCTGTGCTGTACGTGTGGTGAGGGCTGACGTGGGGTGGGTACGGCGTGGTGTTGTCTCTGCGCTGTACGTGTGGTGAGGGCTGACGTGGGGTGGTACGGCGTGGTGTTGTCTCTGTGCTGTGCGTGTGGTGAGGGCTGACGTGGGGTGGGTACGGCGTGGTGCTGTCTCTGTGCTGTACGTGTGGTGAGGGCTGACGTGGGGTGGGTACGGCGTGGTGTTGTCTCTGTGCTGTGCGTGTGGTGAGGGCTGACGTGGGTGGGGTGGGTACGGCGTGGTGTTGTCTCTGTGCTGTACGTGTGGTGAGGGCTGACGTGGGGTGGGTACGGCGTGGTGCTGTCTCTGTGCTGTACGTGTGGTGAGGGCTGACGTGGGGTGGGTACGGCGTGGTGTTGTCTCTGTGCTGTACGTGTGGCGAGGGCTGACGTGGGGTGGGTACGGCGTGGTGCTGTCTCTGTGCTGTACGTGTGGTGAGGGCTGACGTGGGGTGGGTACGGCGTGGTGCTGTCTCTGTGCTGTACGTGTGGTGAGGGCTGACGTGGGGTGGGTACGGCGTGGTGCTGTCTCTGTGCTGTACGTGTGGTGAGGGCTGACGTGGGGTGGGTACGGCGTGGTGTTGTCTCTGTGCTGTACGTGTGGTGAGGGCTGACGTGGGGTGGGTACGGCGTGGTGCTGTCTCTGTGCTGTACGTGTGGTGAGGGCTGACGTGGGGTGGGTACGGCGTGGTGTTGTCTCTGTGCTGTACGTGTGGTGAGGGCTGACGTGGGGTGGGTACGGCGTGGTGTTGTCTCTGTGCTGTACGTGTGGTGAGGGCTGACGTGGGGTGGGTACGGCGTGGTGCTGTCTCTGTGCTGTACGTGTGGTGAGGGCTGACGTGGGGTGGGTACGGCGTGGTGTTGTCTCTGTGCTGTACGTGTGGTGAGGGCTGACGTGGGGTGGGTACGGCGTGGTGCTGTCTCTGTGCTGTACGTGTGGTGAGGGCTGACGTGGGGTGGCTACGGCGTGGTGTTGTCTCTGTGCTGTACGTGTGGTGAGGGCTGACGTGGGGTGGGTACGGCGTGGTAAAATGTCTGGAATATGCAGCGTTTCACATCAAATAAAGTGATAGTTTTTTTTTCTTTTGCTGTCCAGAGGACATAAGGTGATTGATAAGGGGGTTGAGGATAGGAGTCTCCACAACCTCAATTTAAATGCCATGTTCACTCTTGAAGAATTGTGCCATATTTGATCAGATAGTGTTATCTTGTTTCTTGTTTCTGTACACAAAATATGATTTTAAAGCATTAAACAATATTTCATTTAGAAAGGCAGGATACAATCTGTACACAAAATATGATTTTAAAGCATTAAACAATATTTCATTTAGAAAGGCAGGATACAGTGCTGTCCCCTAACTGGTTTATGAAATAAAGGCTATTCCAGACACGGAAGGGGAGGCAACTGAACTGGTACCCCTATAAATCAAGATAAAGTCCAAACATTGGCTACTTCCTTACTTTCTCAGTGGCGCAGTTAGCTCCACTTCCAAGGAATCTAGCTTGTGGAGCCAGATTCTTTATCCCAGATTCATGAAACTCGCACGTAGTCTTGTACTGTGTTTTGACGGGGATCATTGCTTAGGGTTAGAGTTCATGCACTTGTATTGTGCTAAACGAATTGTGATTCGTCGTGACGGATCTTAGTATACACCAATCTCTCGGATAAACCCAAGGCATGCGCCTGTCCGAAATTGATTATGGAGACTGTGAACTACTGAGACTTTTCCAGTCGTGGCTATCTGCTTTAAGTGATTGTGGGATTCATGACCAAGACGGGGTTATCTTGAGGGGGGGGGGGGGGGGGGGATATGCCATTGTGGTTGCAGGATGTGGCCAAGAGAGGATTACTGTGGAGGTGCAGTTGGATTAAACTATACAGTGGATAGTGTATCGGTTACTGCTCAGTGCCACTGTGATTAGACGGTTGGCTTTACTGTTGTGCTGCATGTCTCCTAGATTACTAGTCACGGTGAACGTCTTTCTGGGGTTTCCGTTTCCGCGAGCCGCGTGGTTCTTTTCCATTCATCGGCAGTGAACTTTGTGCACCGTTTCCTTTGTTGTTCTGGCAATAAATGGAGAAAAAAAGTGTGTTCGACTGGTATAGTCTTTCTGTTGAAGGACGTGTCACTGTTGGATATGCTTATGCTCTTCTCTCTCTCTCTCTCTCTCTCTCTCTCTCTCTCTCTCTCTCTCTCTCTCTCTCACACACACACACACACACACACACACACACACACACACACACACACACACACCTACACGCACACACACATGCACACACAAGACATAAACACATACACATGCGTGCACGCAAGCACGCACGCACGTACACACACACACACACACACACACACACACACACACACACACACACACACACACACACACACACAGAAAGAGAGAGAGAGAGAGAGAGAGAGAGAGAGAGAGAGAGAGAACAATTTTAACGTTTCAGGCCCCCGGCCTATAACAATGTGAGGTACAGTGCACACATACAGAGAAAAAAGAGAAATGACAACAAAAGTATAATTTTCGATGTACTAATAATGCTAATTTATGAAGGTAACTAAGTATTCATACTGAGTGGGATACAATTTCGTCTCTTTTTTCGGTACATAATAAATATACATGCATTATCTCTAGTAATATGCACGTATGACGCATTATTGATATTTATTAGTAAAATGAACTAGATATATTAGAATGATTGTATTGATCTCGGTGCAAAAATGTTGCTTTCCACTGTTGAAAAATCAAATATAACCAGTGCAGGAGACACAAAAAAGGACAAATAAACAAATGAAATACGTCACATACTTTGTGCATTTTTCGTGTGTGTGTGTGTGTGTGTGTGTGTGTGTGTGTGTGCGTGTGTGTATGTGTGTGTGTGTGTGTGTGTGTGTGTGTGTGTGTGTGTGTGTGTGTGTGTGTGTGTGTGTGTGTGTGTGTGTGTGTGTGTGTGTGCTTTGAATTAGAATCAGTATTTTCTCATGTTTTTTTTCTGTAATATGCGCTTTGGGCTCTTTAGAGGTAAAACGCTTTATAAACAACCTTTTACATTACATTTCATTGGATTAAAATGGCGACATAATAGAAATGCTGACAAGGTTCTTGCGAGAAATGTCGTTTGAAATGCAAAATGAGAAATGTTCTACAAGAAACTGCGTACTGTTTAAACGGGTGAAAGACATTCCCTCGACCACTCTTTTGAAATTGTGAACATATTTTTTTTTTTTTTGTAACTCCACCAGAAACAAAGGAAAAACAAACAAAAAATAGTTCAATAAAATATGGAAGTGCACACAATGTTAAGATATAATGTGATTTTACTTTTTAGAGTTAATAAAACGGCTTATTACTGATTCCATTTTATTTTTTTTATTTAATCATAATGTTTATCAAGCTGTACACTTAGACATGTAAAATAGACAAATGCTTACCGAAGGTATTCTGTTCGTGAATAAAGACCTAATAACTGTTTGGATTTTTGTTCATCATAATGTTTATGAAGCTGTACATTTATAGAAGTGAAATAGACAAATATTTACATAGTATATTTGTGTTTCAGAGGATGTTGAACGGAAAATGTTCCTGTGAACAATACAATGCATGTGTGTTAACAATAGTCTGCTTTACGGGAACATAGAATGGAGTTACTACAAACCATAGCTCTGCAACTCTCAATAAACTTTTTGTTTTCAAATAACAGCAAATAATTCTCCACAACGAAGTGAATTGTACGCTAGTATTTCCAAATGAATGGTATTGTAAAGCGAAGAAGATTACGTGTGACCAGACCCACGTTCTTGCAAATCAGTATGACCTTCTTCAGTCAGGACAAAGATATCGATCGGTTAAATGCAGAAGTGTCAGATTTAAACAAAGTTTTATTCCCCTGTCCATTGATTTCATGAACCGAGAAGAGTTTTTAATTGAAATCCAAATTCCTCTATATGAATGTGTGTCATATGTGAGAAAATGGGCAATGTGGCTAAATTATTGTTTATTTGCTGTGAATGTGCGTGTGACCACAAATTACTTTCTCAAATTGAGATAATAAAGTTTACTGGACTTGACTTGACTTGACTTGACTTGATTTCCGACACCCAATCGCCGACAGACCACACACAGAACAAAGGAGATATCCCCCTCCTTTAAAAAAAAATGATGTTCCACACTTGCCCATATATCTTGTACCTGACACATATGCATCGCAACAACAACTTGAGAAATAAACAAACACAAAAAAATACTTATTCAAGACTGGCACAACCTCTGGATCTTGAACATAGTGGAACAAACACAAGGACGAACAGCAACAAATAGAGTAAACTTCGATTTGATTGGTATGAACGGAAATCTGATATATGAGACAAGAGATTGTAAACAGTAAATAACGAACAAGGAGGTTAACTCTTTCTCCCATGATGAGATCAGTAGCAAGCCCCAAACTCCAAACAAATGCTCTTTACGAAACCAAATACTGATGATGATAATAGCAACTGTACAGATACACATAACGATAATAACTGAAAAAGAGGAAAGATAAGAATGAGAGAAGAGATAGATAGATAGATAGATAGATAGATAGATAGATAGATAGATAGATAGATAGATAGATATAGATAGATAGATAGATAGATTCATTAACAACAACAACAAAAAACAACGGCAATCATCATCATAATCATCATCATCATATAAGGAGGAGGAGGAGGGTATAGAAAATAAAAAAAGATAGTAAGACAGAATTTAAGAAATATGCAAATAGGTATGATAACAGCACTCATAATCGTAAAGACAATGATAATAATGCAACTTACACATAAAATTGGAAAGACAGTAAGATGAAATCCAAAAGTCATAATTAATTCAAAGAAAATACGAATGGAATGCGTTTTACTTTAATTAATGAATGATGAAAGTGTTAATGTAGATGTAAATAGCAATACTAATACTAATGATAATGATAATGATAATGAGGAGGAGGAAGAGGAGGAGGAGGAGGAGGAGGAGGACGATGATGATGATGATGATGATGATGATGATGATGATGATGATGATGATGATGATGATGATGATGATGATGATGATGATGATGGGAATAATACGAAGAACAACACAACAAGAACAGGAAGATTTTGTTTAATACTTAGTAGTAGTAGTAGTAGTAGTAGTAGTAGCAGCAGCAGCAGCAGCAGCAGCAGCAGCAGTAGTAGTAGTAGTAGTAGTAGTAAAAATGAGAGAACTAGTAGCAGTAGTAGTAGTAAAAATGTTGTTGTTGTTGTTGTTGTGTGTTGTGTTGTTGATGATGATGATGATGATGATGATGATGATGATGATGATGATGATGTTCTTGTTGTTCTTGTCTTGCTGTTCTTGTTTTTTTTTGTCGTTATTATTATTAATGCTACTATTATCATTATTATCACTATTCTTATCATCAACATCTTTATCTGTAAACTTTATTCCTTTTTTTCAAATGATTATTAAATCCATCATTATCTTCAGTCACACACACACACACACACACACACACACACACACACGCACGCACGCACGCACGCACGCACGCACGCACGCACGCACGCACACACACACACACACACACACACACACACACACACACACACACACACACACACACACACACACACACGCACGCACATGCATACACACACACGCACGCATGCACGCACACACACACACACACACACACACACACATACACACGCACACGCACGCACGCACGCACGCACGCACGCACACACACACACATTAATTTTTCCCATATGAATTATTCTTTTATTCCTCTCCTTCTTCTGTCAGTATCATTATTATCAAAACTACAATTACTGTCATGATTATTGTTAGTATTATTGTTATACTAGGGATTGTATTATCCTTAGCAGCAGCAGCAATAGTAGTAGTAGTAGTAGTAGTAGTAGTAGTTGTTGTTGTAGTAGTAGTAGTGTTGTTGTTGTTGTTGTTATCATTGTTATTATCATTTTAACTCGTACTGTCTATCTTTCCGCCTTGTTTCCATTCCCTATCTTTTGAAGACAGCAGTAACTGTCTATTTTGTTCTTCGTTTTCGTTGTATTGAACATTATTTGCCTTGCCTGAAGAGGTCGACACGTGTGAGAATATTTGCCCCAGCTTCTCTGGAGTACACACACACACACACACAACACACACACACACACACACACACGCACGCACGCACGCACGCACGCACGCACGCACGCACGCACGCACGCACGCACGCACGCACACACACGCGCGCGCGCGCGCGCGCGCACAAACGCGCATACAGAGAGAGAGAGAGAGAGAGAGAGAGAGAGAGACTTTGACACTTTGATATTTTATTGTCATTACCAATGAGGTCTTTTGACAAGGGGGGAGAGGTAACAGAACAAAACCATTTCCCTCTTCCTTTCCTGCAAACAAATTGTACACTTTCATTCCGAGTGTGTATCAAATCCAAAGTTAACAAAAACAAATAAATTCGTAACATTTCGTTATGTCCTCACCTCACGCACAGGAGTAATGCAGTAAAGTTAAACACACACACACACACACACACACACACACACACACACACACACACACACACACACACACACACACACACACACACACCTTAAGACTGACTCGACCATCCACTCAATCAAATGATGACATTATATTTTACCGATCTCTTCAACTTGGGGGAAAAAAAAAAAGGACTGACTCGACCATCCACTCAAATGAATGATGTCATTGTATTTTACTGATCTCTTCCACATGCGATGAATGATAATATCCATTCAGATATCTCTTATAATGTATATATCTTAAACTTCACTATCCTTAATCTGCCTAATTTTCAATGCTTCCGCGATGAATTTCGCAACTGATTTACAAATTACAAGTTCATCATCTGATGATAACACGAGAGAGAGAGAGAGAGAGAGAGAGAGAGAGAGAGAGAGAGAGAGAGAGAGAGAGAGAGAGAGATGCCTTACCCTGGTTCATCCTAACATTTAAATTCAACGTCGGACATCCTCTGTGACAAAACATGGACGGGGGGATGTGAAGAAGGGAGGGAGCCAGAAGGCAAGAGGGAGACAAGGGACGAGAGAAAAGGAGGGGGGGGGGGGGGCGGCGGTGGCCAGAAGAAGAGGGGGAGTGGGGGAGGGAGGGGCAAAAACTGCGCCGAGTTCGTGTTGTGAACTTCCCCAACTTGCAGAGACAGGTCTTTTTTTTTCCCTTCCATACGCCTACCAGTGTGCTCTCGTCCGTGGATAAGCAAATGCCAGGGGCTGTCTTAAGAACATAATGACCATAATGACACCAGGGAGAAGAAGAAGGTATCTGGTGGTACTCAGGTAGCGGGATCAAATCTCCGCTGAAGAATTTCAGTGCAACAAGACGTTTCATTCAAAGCGCATATATATGTTTGGACTCCATTTCCCGAAAAGCCCGTCAAATGAGATTATGAAGTTACATACAACCCCCCCACTGAGTTTATGAAGTTACACACACACAAAAATCCACTCCTTTGGTGAGCAGATGGGATTTGTACCTGCCTGTCAACACAGGGAGTGTCCGCGGGAGTATCAGCCTGTGTAGGCAGAAGAAGAAGATTATGAAGTGAGGTTGCGTGTTTGAATAACACCTCTTGCACACGGTAAGTCGCTTCAACTTCAGGAAAAGATAGCTATTCAAGCTGTTAGTATGGATGACACATAAACACGCACAAAGCACATTTTGAAAAACATCGAAGGATTTAATG
>JADBJO010001419.1:140000-155000 GCA_016801955.1 Conus betulinus
TACTTGCAACACTCAATAATGATATCCCCCTGTAGTTATCGGGATTGTTTGGGTCACCTTTCTTGTGCAACGGTGCAATAATCGCTTTATCGGGAAATAATCCATTAACGAAGAGCTTGTTGAAATAAGATTTCAAATATCTTATTATTTCTGGTTCAGCGGATTTGAACATTTCTGCCAGAATGCCATCCGGCCCTGCCGCTTTCTTACATTTCAATTGTTTAATTGCTTTACTTATCTCCGCCTCGCTTCTTTCGCAGTCAAGAGTCCTATTGTAATGTCGGTCTTCCCCTGCTATATCCGTGTGATCAATGCTATCGGCAATGTTTGCGTTAAACACATTTTTCAAAGTGTGAGACCCATTCATCATTACTGATGTTATTAGTGACTGTTATACTTCTCCTGCGCTTCTTAATTTCTTTCCAGAATTCTTTTGAATCATTTGCAGAACTAAGTAGCGCTGTTACCGAAGCTCTTTTGTGGTCTCTTTTCTTAGTTTCAGTTTAGAGTCTGAGAGAGAGAGAGAGAGAGAGAGAGAGAGAGAGAGAGAGAGAGGCCCGTGCGGGCTGGTGATTTCAGACGATGGAAGGGCCTCCATAACAACATACAGCATAACAAGTGGCGTCCAAAACACGGCAAGGCCGGTAATCCAATCTGATGGGTTGGCCCGGCCCCACGCAGAACCCGACCCGAGACCCCCCGCTCCACCCACCATCACCAACACTCCAGTTTCAATCTCTGCACTGAGTGGTACACTGCCAAAGTGGTTTCGGTGGTTAAAACAAAACAACAACAACAACAAAAAAGTGTAAAAAAAATATTACCTCAATGGATGGGTAACACGCACATCCATGCTGTAGAACCTTATACCTGAGTCTGTCACACACACACACACACACACACACACACACACACACACACACACACACACACACACACACACACGCACTCTCTCTCTCTCTCTCTCTCTCTCACACACACACACACACACACACACACACACACACACTCATTCAAATACACACACACAAGGACGCGCACACACACACACACACACACACACACACACACTCTCTCTCTCTCTCTCTCTCTCTCTCTCTCTCTCTCTCTCTCTCTCTCTCTCACACACACACACACACACACACACACACACACACACACATACACACACACGTGCGCGCGCACGCCGCTCACAGAGAGACAGAGAGAGACGGGAGAGAGAGAGAGAGAGAGAGAGAGAGAGAGAGAGAGAGAGAGAGAGAGATGCCTTACCCTGGTTTATTCCTAACATTTAAATTCAACGTCCGACATCCCCTGTGACAAAACATGGACAGAGGGATGTGGAGAAGGGAGAGAGCCGGGAAGGGAGAGAGAGAGAGAGAAATGGGACGAGAGGAAGGCGGGGGGCGGGGGGGGGGGGGGGGGCAGAAGGAAGAGGGGGAGGGAGGGGCGCGGAAACTGATCGTGAAAGAAATGTTCCATATTGTCCACTTCACCCCCACAGATTGAGCAATTGTCGTCATCTGTTTACTTCATTTTTGTGGAGTAGTATGTTTGTAGTGTAATGTGGGGCATCATTTTTCATTGCACTTGGTGTAATCGAGCTTTCTTCGTTGCAACACGAGTGAGTGTCCCATTCGCTTTCATTGATTTCATTGTAATGTGGGACATCATTTTCCATTGTACTTGATGTAATCGAGCTTTCTTCGTTACAAGACGAGGGCGTGGTCATACATTTTCATTGCTCAGTTTGCTTTGTCAGAAGCTGACAGCACCGAACTTTACATCTTCCCTTCCTTTCCATTTCTTACTAAAATCTCAAGACTATTTTTGGGTCTGCTACAACAGTTATAGAGACTACGCATTGTTCTGTATATTCAGAGTAAACGTTTGATTTTTCTGACACGTGTATTCGTTAACACGTTTACTTTGAACATAAAAGTGATGGCCACATTCTTTTCTATTTAATGTTCTATTTTAAGAAGTGTAGATTTGTTTAGATTTAGGTATTGAATCTTGAATTATCCTGAATCCACAAATTTCAAGCTGGGAAAAAGAGAGAATAATGCGTATTTTGTTTTAACCAGCTATTATATTTTAGTTAATTTTGTGAGCTATTTACACTTATACTCAAGTGTTTGACGTTTTATTTTATATGTAATGGCGAAGAACATTTGTCTAAAATCCCTTTTAATTTTTCCAAGGGCTCTTTTGCATTTCAGATGGCTTACACTTTCTTTCAAGAATAATGTTACCGCTGGCTGTTTGATGGAAACTGACTTAGAAAAAAGCTACAGTTTTCATATTTTATAGTGCACACATTCAGTGTGGGATAAAACACGTCTGTAACTGATCTATGGTGATCATTTCAAGTCCACCGTTCTCAAAGCTATCTTTTATGAGGTTTCTCTTAATCTTTCAAATGCTTGTTGTTGTTGTTGTTGTTGTTGTTTTGCCAAGTGAAGTCAGCACCATTTCTGGAAATCAGATTTACTGTATAGCGAATGTAAGCTGGTTGACTTAGAGGGTTTTTCAATGACTGGTTTTCCATGTATACTAGGATGCCCGTGCTCCATAGCTTTACAACACAGTGAATTTTATACATCTTTTTATCCGGGTCTCTTAATGTGCTGGGCACCTACACTGTTTTATAAAAAAAAAAATTCCGAGCATATTAATTTTGGCTGTAAGATCGAAGGTGTGTGTTCTTCGTGGTGATGAATTTCCAATCCGCATGAATATCTTATGATTCGACAGAAGATCTGAAGATTATGAGAAGTATATGGCAATATTCGAGGCATACACAATAGCTTTGTTGTAGAAACAAGTGCCATATCGTCAACAAGGAGCTTATTTTTTAGTTGTTCAGTTCGTTGTCTGTTCTGATCACACTTTGTTAAGCTTGTTTCATTTATGCTTCAGTTCCTGATTGTAACCGCTAGCAGCTTGACTGAAAATATAAAAGCAAGGGAGATTAAGGACATCCTTTACTGATACCACTTGTTACCTAAAACGGTTGGTATATCCATCCTCTGTAGTTTTTGCAACTGAAAGTATTGCAATTCAGAATTGCTATCCATATCACAAACTGCTCAACGAAACCATAGATTTTGAATGTTTTAGCCTGAAAGTGTGTGATATAAAGTCAAAGGATCTTGAGTAGTCTAGAGCTGAAAGAAACAAGTTTTGTTTACATGATTTAAGTAGTCATTGGCGTTGTCGATAGTTTAGATAACTGTTGATATGCCCCAACCTTTAAGATATCCGACTTACTCTTCATTCATTAATTTTGATATTACTTTACATGCTCTTCTTGCAAATACTTTTGATAATATTCTATAACCAGGTTTTGAAGTGTGACTGGTCTCCAGTTATTCAACTTATCACGCAAGAGTTCTTTCCCCTTTTCTATGACATTTCTTCTTTTTTTCAGTGATTCGATGTAGTCTTTTTGCTCCAAAACAATTTCATGTATTCCACAGTTAAGTCTAACTCGAACAATGTTCTGAATGCTTTTCGAAATCATTACTGATCCATTCTTTTCAACTGTAACCAATAGTGCATGCACCTAATGGCAGAATCTATGTAAATAGGGTATCTATTTTTCTCTCCATATACCAGATCGTTTGCTGTTTGTACTTGAACAACAACAAAAAAGTTTTTAAGAGCAAAGAGACGTACTTTTTCACAGAGGTGTGCAGCATTACTTAGCCCCCAGAATTCAACACCATACAGAACAATGGGTTGTATCTGCGCATCAAACAGTTTTTTTTTATATACCGCGAGAGCATTTCATTTTAACTGAAGTAATTTTAGCAATATACGTAACAACACATGATTGGCTCTGCAGGCAGGTTTTCACAGGAAACAGTAAATCTTGTTGAAATATAAATGTCCATTTATAAACATTAACAACAGGCATAAAGATCTCATTGTTAAGTCCTATGTTTACTAGCTTCTAAGTAGCCAACTTTTAAAAACAGAACTATATTACTTTTATTCGTATTTACATTTAGATGGAGTGAGGTTGCTGCCTTTTAGAGACTATTTAGTTGCGTCCATAGCCCAACTATTGTGTGTGTGTGTGTGTGTGTGTGTGTGTGTGTGTGTGTGTGTGTGTGTGTGAGAGAGAGAGAGAGAGAGAGAGAGAGAGAGAGAGAGAGAGAGAGAGACTTGATTGTATTAGTCTGACCTAAATCAGGAACACTTGAGAAGATGGCGTGTGACTGGTGCCAACTGTAGGTGTTGTATTTCACCACTCGTGGCCTCTGCAGCTGGATTCCGATACCAACGCTGATTAGAGTCTATCTGTTTGAAAGAGGTGTGCCGTCGCTATCCGATTAGTAATAGAGCTTCCGACCAACCGAAAATGCCTGCAAGCTTTCGTTTCCTCTTTTTCTTTAACCCCGTATTTTAGTTCCCAAGACTGGCGGGTTCTTCAGGTCGGTATTGGTGGGGTGGAGTTACCAGGATCTTTGCCTGACATTACGGGATTTGAAAGAAGCTTTTAAACTCCGGGAGGAGTGGACTGCAGATTTGTGTCCAGCTTGGGGGAGAGGGGTGCGGACGGGCGTGAAGGAAGAAAAAATAAAACAGGGTGAGAGGGGAGGGAGGGGAGGTCTATAGGTTAAAAAAAAAAGTTGCTATGAATACGTCAGCCATTCATCTTTTCTTTCCATTTTGTCAGGAGGGAAGATTCAGAACCATAACTTCATATATATATATATATATATATATATATATATATATATATATTGAATTATAAACAAAGCTTGCTGTTATGTCTCAGATTGTAGAAATAGGGGGTGATAAGCCTTCATATCTGAAGTGGTAGATGATTCTGCCTAACTGACAGTATGTGCTTGAGTGGGTGAATGGGGAATAAATAAATGCTTCTCAAATGAAACTTCAGCAAGCTTATAGTCTCCAAAGAGGGAGACCACTGAGGAGAAACAATCAGGTTTCGAAATACCGGTATCTGACCAGGAGTTATATGTTAGTGAGCTTTCTCCCCATTGGAGATGGTCTCCCTCTTTGGAGACTATAAGCTTGCTGAAGGTTCATTTTGAGAAGCATTTATTTATTCCCCATTCACCCACTCAAGCACATACTGTCAGTTAGGCAGAATCATCTACCACTGCAGATATGAAGGCTTATCTGCTTGAGTGGGTATATATAAGGGAAAAAAAAGAAAAAAGAAAAAAGAAACAAATTCTGAAATATAATAATACCAAAAATGAAACAAAACTACTGTACAAGAGGGAACACAGAGAGAAGGGGTGGCAGATGTGGGGGTGGGGAGTGGGGGCATTGGAGGAGAGAGAGAAAGTGTGAGAGAGAGAGAGTTTTAGAAAAAGCAGTGAGAGACAGAGTGAGGGAGGGGGAGCTGGAGGAAAAAGCAAGGCATTGGATTTAACATTAACATAGAAGGTACACAAGAGAGAGAGAGAGAGAGAGAGAGAGAGAGAGAGAGAGAGAGAGAGAGAGAGAGAGAGGTTGTGAAGGAGAAGGTAAGTATTATACCACTAAATTCAGGTCTGAACTAAAAAAAACCAACCATTTATAACTTTTCCATTAAATATCTGTGGTATGCTTTTTTTGAACGATAATAAACTGTTTTTTGTTTTTGATGCATTCTGGGATTTCATTCCATAATTTTCCTCTTGAATAGATAAGAGATGTCATTAAAAAGATCAGTTCTAGTACGAGGGATGAATAGTGTGCTTTTGCTACGAAACTCTCGTACGGGAAATTTATCTCGGAGATAGAATGGTGCAAGGTTATTCATAATCTTAAACATAAAGAGAGCTTTATTGAAGATGCATTTAAATTCATAAAGCAAGATGTTTTTAGTTCTTTATGATCACTTAATTCCACAGAGGAAGATTCAAGAAGTTTGACAGAGCATCTGTAGAGACTTTCAAGATGCCTTAAGGAAGCTTTTTACTAGCTAAATCCCAACAGGTTGAAGGTTTTGAATATAAGCATAAAAACATGATTTCCGAGTGCGTTGATCCAAAAAATGTGTTTGATTCTATTAAGCTGAAAAACTTTTTTTTTTTTCGATATTTTTTTGGATAAAGTCGAAAGCTGATTCCACCAGAATAAATTATTGTCGATAATAAGACCAAGTAGCTGGTGAGAACTTACTTCATCTAATACTTCATCATATATTTCTAATTCCTTTAAATCATCTTTGATACTGTGTCGCTTTTGCCATGTTGATATAAACATAAATTTAGATTTTTGTGGATGGAGTGCCATATGATTAAGTTCTGTCCATTTTATGAGCCTGTCAACGTCGTTTTGTTGGTCAGCGCACACTACATCTGCATGTTTTCCTTCATTGTGTAGGGTGGTGTCATCAGCGAAAAACTGCCAAGAAGAGGAATGTAAAGAGGGAGATCGTTTATGTAAATTGTAAACAACATTGGTCCTAAGACTGAACCCTGAGGAACACCGAAATTAACTGGCATGAAAGTGGATAATATCATATCTTGAACAACTATTTGCCTTTTGTTTGATAGAAAAAATGAGAGAAGACTGACATTTTGGGAGTTAAACCATGAAAGGTTTTTTTTTTTTTTTAAGAGATCATAGTTAACAATATTGAAGGCTTTAGCAAAGTCCACAAATATCTTTCCTGTGAGAAGATCATCATTGATATTTAAATGCCACTGTTCTACTGGATTGGTAAGAACCGTCTGACATGAATGGTTTTCTCTAAAACCAGAGAGAGAGAGAGAGAGAGAGAGAGAGAGAGAGAGAGAGAGAGAGAGAGAGAGAGAGAGAGAGAGAGAGAGAGAGAGAGAGAGCATCTTTATAACGTCTGCATGCTTTCACATTAAAACTACAAATGGAAACAGCGCTCGTCTTTACAACAAACATGCAAATAATAAAGAAGTTAGTTCAATTACGTTCATTCTTAATAGAGGTACACACTGTCCCTGACACAAAGTCACATTTTGAACATGCAGGACAATTATATGCAATTGTTTCATTAGCCACTTTAGAAGCAAATACTCTACACCGTCAAAATAAGGATCATATATAACCAAATGGGTCGATTTTATCATAAGGACTAATGGTTGATTGGACAGATTCTCTGGGGTTTTTTTCATGGTGAAATTCTATGTGATCGATCATGCAACCCAGTGCTGAGTTCAAGACGCCTTTGCCTGAGTTGCAAACCATGAGACCTCCTGTTTTTTCTTTGTTTCTTTGTTTTTGTATTTTGTTTTTAAGTTACCTGTGCCATACAGGACAATATGATGATTAGGCCTGTTTGGCAGAAAAAAAGCTTTTATCTTTAAAAAGATTACATTGACAACGCTGGTGTACATTGTTGGTAATGCGTGCATGTTTGCTGAATAACAGCAGCTGTAACATCGTCACGTCCTTAATAGCATAGTATCAGCTTACTGACATTAGCTATAACAATATCCTCACGTTACGACATTGATGTCAGGTAGATAACAACAGCTATAACATCATCGTTTGCATTGTGGTGCTAATGTGAATTGAATAAAGAGAACCCAGTCTTAATATTATCATTGCATAATGGCTGTAACGTAAGCTACATTACAATAGCTGTAACTTCGTTGTGTGGATAATGGTATTGATGTTAGTGAAATGACAGCAGTCGTGATATTTACACGATGGTATTAAAGTGAGCTAAATAACAATAGCCGCACAATAATCACATGCACGATGTTAGTAATGTCAACTAAGTAACGACAGGTGTAACGTTATCAGTTACATAACGATAGAAA
The DNA here is from genome assembly GCA_016801955.1 of Conus betulinus. Taxonomy (NCBI): domain Eukaryota; kingdom Metazoa; phylum Mollusca; class Gastropoda; order Neogastropoda; family Conidae; genus Conus; species Conus betulinus. The sequence continues at coordinate 147,773 of JADBJO010001419.1, forward strand.
CGTGAGCCGAATAAGAGTATCTCTAACATTATCATTTGCAAGATGGTTGCAAGTTGTGTAAATGATTACACAGTTTTGACATCCTCATACGCATGTTGCTAGTAATACGAGGTAAATGATAACAACTGTAACATCATCGAATGCATGATGGTGGTAATGTGAGTTAACAAACAATAATACCTGTAACATGATCAAGTGCATAATGGGAACAATGCCAGTTAAATAGTAACAGCCGGAACGTCATGAAGTGTGTGATGGTGGTGTTGTGAGCGAAATAGTGACAGCTGTAACATCGTCCTGAACTTGATGGTGGTAATGTGAACTAAATCACATCAACAGTGATATCAAAAACACCTCGTTTATGAGGGTCTCATGATTAACAGGTACCAGGGTGGAGAGGGAAAAGGGTATGCACGTTTACCGAATGAATATCACTCGGTTCTTTCTTTCCACCCGCACCAGTCCTCCACCTTCCTCCCTCATCTCCTACCCCCTCTCCATTCCGCTGTATCTCCTCTTCGCTCTCCTTCATGTCCCCCACATTATGAAGCTACCGACTCTGAACTCACCGTGGGATTCCAAAGTGTAAGGAGATGAAAACTGAAGTCCACACAATAGCTGGACTTAAAAGGCTGTTGATGGTAATGTCGTTGTTAGTGTTGGTGGTGGTGGTGGTGGTTTTTGTGTGTGTGTGTGTGTGTGTGTGTGTGTGTGTGTGTGTGTGTGTGTGTGTGTGTGTGTGTGTGTGTGTGTGTGTGTTTCCTCTTCATGATTGTCAGTAAGAGGAATACGAGGAATTAACTAAGATTGCGCTAATTTTGTTCAGATTGGTCGCGACAACATTTTGTTTCAAGTACTGAGAAATGTCACAGCATCGTTATTCATCAGCTGCCTTCATCTTCATCCCTGTGAACAGGTGATACTCGGTCAATGTCTTCATGACCAGCTCTCTTCATGACTTAATTAACACTTTTAGTCTGTGACCACACCCTTGCCTACTCTGAGTTCTTGTTGACATGTTCCTCCTTCGTAGATTTTCGAGGATGTATCCTGGGATTGAGTCTTGGCTGGTATTGTCAGTCAGTATTGCTGTCAGTGGGTGCCTCACGAACTGTGATGTGAGCACATTGAAATCAGGCCAGACGTTGCTGGGCATCAGCACAGTGACGTAGCAGCAGGGCATGGCCTTCTCTGGTGAGGGGCTGCACAGACACTGGAGTTCCCTATGGACACCTGGGGAAAGTACTCTGACATGTCGCGCCCGAGAATGGCTGTCTAAGAAGGTGTACGAAGGGAATGAGCGACGTGAAAATCATGACATCAAGAGTCGAAGAGGATGAAAAAAAAACGACAACAGCAAGAACAACAACAACATGATGATGATGATGATGATGATGATGATGATGATGATGATGATGATCATCATCATCATCATCATCATCATCATCATCATCATCATTATCATCATCATCATCATCAACAACAACAACGACAACGACAACGACAACGACAACAACAACAATATCATGCTCATCATCATGATCATCATCATGATCATCATCATGATCATCATCAGCAACAACAACAACAACAACAACAACAACAACAACATCCATCACCACCACCACTATAAAACAGAACACTTAGAAATAAGAAGAAAGGGTGTTTTTTTTTTGTTGTTTTTGTTTTTTTTTTTTTTTTTTGTTAAGCATAGTTAGATAATAATGACGTTGTTAGATTGTTTTTCGTCTAATATCATCAATGGTGAATAGACGTTAAATAAACCACTGAACTGAACTGAACTGAATAAGAAGAAAAACCACCCCAGTTCATATAAATGCATTGTCGTAAGTATACTCAACGACGAGACATTCTTACGCAACGTAGAAAGAAAAACGAAACGACGTGTTCACAGCGCATAAACAAATAAACCGAAAAGCTGAAGGCTTCTTGACACACTCTACAACAAAAACACACACAAACAAACAAACAATAAGAAACAAACAAACCCTTAAAGACACATGTACGCACACGCACACGCACAGACTCGGACCCACAAGCATGTACGCACAGACACACGCATGCATGCGTACACACCTCAGCTCCTTCCACCACCCTTCCCGAAGGTCCCCTCGTCTCTCTCTCTCTCTCTCTCTCTCTCTCTCTCTCTCTCTCTCTCTCTCTCTCTCTCTCTCTCTCTCTCTCTCTCTCTCTATTTGCGAGTGCGCGCATGCGTTGTGTGTGTCTTGAGGAGAGGAAGGAAAGAAGGGGTGTGGGAAGAGAAAGAGAGAGGAAGTGGATGGAAAGGAGGTGGGTAGGCTGCTCCTGAACGCGTGAGGGAAAGAGAGACAGAGACAGAGAGAGAGAGAGAGAGAGAGAGAGGCAGACAGACAGACAGACAGAGAGAGAGAGAGAGAGAGAGAGAGAGAGAGGCAAATGGGAGGAAGGGCGGGGGGAGAGGGGATGAAGGGGGAGGAAGGCAGGGAGATATCACCCACACGCGGGGCGGGTGCGCCCCCTAGACTGCTTCAGAGACCAATGACAATGAGCTACAAGCCCTATATAAAACATCCACCCCGGGTAGGTGAACGCGTCATCGTCGTCAGGTGGATGTCTGACTGAACAGTCTTGGAACAAGTGAAAGACCCGAAACCAGCCGATCAGCCAGTCCATCAAGCAACCCACGGACCAGACTGTTTGACCATCTGCCACGTCCACCCTTCCCAAGCCATGAAGCCGGCTTGCCTGATCCTAGTTCTGCTCGTCTTTGTGACAGGTCAGTCAGCAGTGTAGTGCGCCTGTCGCTCCTTGCCGACATTACTGTGTGACAGGTCAGTCAGCAGTGTAGTGCGCCTGTCGCTCCTTGCCGACATTACTTTGTGACAGGTCAGTCAGCAGTGCAGTGCACCTGTCGCTCCTTGCCAATATTGCTTTCAGACACATTTGATTTCAGTTCTCCCGGGTTGAGCTGCAGGCAAAGTCACTCTTTTTTTCTCAGGGGGTGTATTCAACAAGCAACATAGTGACTTATTTTCATCAAATTTTCTATTACGAGAGGAAGAAGAGACATGAATCTGAAAATGTTAAGATGTGACACGCATGGTATATGCAATGTCAAGGGAAAATGCAGGAACATGCGCTTACACACAATGGCAAGTACACGCATACGCCTATAGCATCCATGAAACAAACAAGCAGAATATCAATAGTTGAAGCAAAGTAAAAGCGAATCATGATAGAATGATTTTAAGAAGTAGTGGTGATTACAGCTGTAATGTAAACACTTCTAACACCGACATTTTTGTTTGTTTGTTCGTTTTGTTTATTTGGTGTTCAAATTGATTTATGGGTTTTTTTTTTTATCTTTTTGTAGTAATTGATTCAAATGTTCACAGGTATTTTGATAAGTTTATCTTTCATATAAGTATTTCTTGGGTCTGGGAAATGATAATGCATGAATGTTCAGTGGTAGTAGTTTTCAATGTGCATCTACTCTCTTATACAAGCGTTTCCTTATTGACATTTACCGTGCATATCACCTTGAAAGAGACATGTCTATTACGACAGTTGAAGTATATAGCTTATAGTCGTCAACGGTCAGCGAGTTTGATTTCAACAACACTGGTCTTCCTGCCCTGTTCTACAAACCACTAGCGAATCAGTTCCCAGTTTGTGTTACTGCAGATGTACTGCAAAATTAAGCACCAGCAATTAATAGCACGACTGGGGGGGGGGGGGGGGGGGGGGGGGGGGGGGGGGGGGGGGGGGGGGGGGGGGGGGCGGCGGGGCTGGGGGGGGGGGGGGAGTTTAACGAAGTGGGTGGGGAGAAGGTATTGGTAAATTTTCTATTTTCCTTATGTCGAATACTGATATTTTTCACATGATTAGCAAATGTGTGATTGCAAGTTATATTCCTGACATTCTTCATTTTACTTTAATAATTTGAATGGCTTCCTAAACCGATAATAAGAAATCTCTGAATATAAAATACGTATTTTTTTACGCTTTACAATAAATAAATCAGTGAGTGAATTAATGAATGCATACTGATCTCTCTATGTGTCATTAACAATCGTTAATGACGACATGGCAACGATTCTATGGGTAACATGATTGTTAAATGAGAAGGCGTTTACAGCAAATAAGATTGGAAAGCAAGGGACACCATAACGACGAAGCATAACACACAACCTGCTGTGAGGCCTTTCGTCCGCTGGATTGGTCTTGTCAAGAAACCCGATTTTTCGAACGTGTGATCTCCTTGGCATCAAATAGAGATGTAGCACAGTCCATAATTCCATGGTATTCTCAGCACCGCAAAGCAACCAGTGAAGGACAGAAAAGTACAAACTTAAAGAAAGAGTGGAACGAAACAAGCTGCTGAAAAACTAAAACCATGTATAAAATAAAAGGGGTACGTCTTTGAGCCTATGCTTGAGGATCCATTTAAGGATGCAAGGGAGATCAAAAAGTGTCAGTCAGAGTGGTCATTTAAACTGAGCAACAACCCAAGCATTTTCAGCAGCTAAAAACTGTGCAGGTTCTGGGATGTTTTACTTGGATCCCGTAAGAGAGGCAGTCGCCCACTAACTGACCAAGCAATGATATATTGAACAGTTTAGTAGTGGGAGGAAACAAATGCAGATTAACGACTAACGGTTTTTTTTTACATGATTAGCAATGTTAGATTACAGGTTATATTCATGGCACTCTTAATTTACTTTAATGATTTCAATGCCTTCCTAAACCGATTGACAGGAAATCTCTGAGAATAAAAAAAAAAGTTTTTTTAAGCTTTACAGTAAATGAATAATCGTTGTTTTGATAACGATTTGGCAAATATCTTACTGAAAGAAATTGTTGAACCCATTCAAGATAAAATGTGGAGAAAAAGCAAACAGATGAAAGAGAGACAGTCGAACACTACAGTAACCTGTCCTATCCTCGTTGCACACACACACACCCACCCCACACTACCCCCTTCATTCCTCTCCGTCTATTTTTGCTTGGTTGGTTTTTTGTGTGTTTGCTTGTTTTTTTTTTTTTCCACCCTACTCCCACCCCACCCCTCGCGCCAGTTTTAAGATTTAGTTACTTGTGTTTGGGTATCTAGTTCTTGTATACGAGCGTAATGAAAATAAGTTCTGTCACTTTTTGGACATAAACAAAACTTTGTTTGACATGGCGACGTGCCTACCGTTCCGTGACGTGTGTCGAGGTCTGTTTATTTCTAGAAAATTAAGTGTCAAAACGGAGTGACTGTGGGCGGAAAATGAAGCAAAATTTAGGAAGAGAAGAGGGTAGTTACCACCAAAGACACAGACACGGTACAGGACAAAGACAGTGTCTCATCTTGTACTCTATGTCCTTGGCGGTAACTAACCCCCTCTCTTTGTAAATTCTACAAAAATGACTGTGGCAATCCATATGCGAACGAGTTAATGTAGCGACCCCCTCCGCTCCGCTTCCTCTCCTTCACCCCGTGCGTAATGAAGTACAGTTGAGTTACTGAACTTCAAGGTGCGTCGCTCTAGCTAAATTTCTGTTTGCGATAAATATGGACATTTCATCTTCTCCAAGATATCCACTGTCAAAGTAAACAAACGGAAAAAAAGAGAATGTTAACACAATTGTCAAATAAAAGTGCATATGCCGATGTCCACGACGATAAAGGAATGGCTCAGGTTATATGAACACCCACTGTTTATCATTTCGGCAGATTCTGTAATCTTTTCATGTGCTTTGATTTTTCTGTGTGTGTGGATTGGTTTGCCTCTTTGTTTGTTTGTTTTTTTTTTTAAGACAAACTGATGCAGAAATATCTATTTATCACAGCGACCAAGACAATAGCAATCGATTCTAATGAACACAGGTATAACACAGTCCATGAAAAAAGAGCAAAACTTCTAACGTGTATTGTAAGGCAGATATATTTACAAGTATTATAAATTTTAAGTATTAGTTACTTCGAATTTTTGATACGTTTGTCATTTGTAATGGAATTTAGCATATACAGGTCTGAACAAGGCTCACCAAATTATGCAACCTGAAGATGCGAGGACGAAAACAAAGTGGAAACTTACATACAAAGCCGTCAGAATTCTTACTCTCCTTTTCCATGCGGTCAAGTGGAATGTTCCGTTTCGATTCAAGGGGAATAATTCATTAGCGTGTGATCTTCGTCAAATTGTTACCCTTTACAAACAAGAAGGTCTTGTGTATTTGCAAGGAAGAGATCGGTCACAACATTCATATCAAAATACCAGCGACAACTGTTTTGACAGACGATAGATCAGTTCAGTTATAGTTTTACCAACTTCTCCATGAACCATTGTACCGTTTTTGAGCCCAGGATGGAATATTTTTAGCAAACGCTACTTGATCTATCAGTTCAATCAAGAACTTCTTGGTTTGGTACTTAGCTGGCAAAAAGAACACGGTGTCTTGGGAGCGTCATCACCTTTGAAAAATGATACTAGGGGCTTATTTCACACGTTTTGAAGTGGCGGCTATGAATGAGTTGGTAAGCCTAAACCACACCATTTCAACAAAAATCTCCACCTTCCAATTTCTTTAATGTGTTAGGCTTTCGGGCTTCTGGAAGCATTTCTTAATTTGCTTATCCGGTTGCTTATGTGTGTGTGTGTGTGTGTGTGTGTGTGTGTGAGAGAGAGAGAGAGAGAGAGAGAGAGAGAGAGAGAGAGAGAGAGAGAGAGAGAGAGAGAGATTATATGTTGTATGAGTGCATGTTCTTATTTTGAATTATTGAAAACTCTGATGTTATTGGCACAAGTGGTTCAAAACCTTCTCTCTTGGCTAATACGAACCGTTGTCTTATGGTACAGTACATTGCCACCACAAGTGGTTGTTCCACATCAGTTGCTGCTGATGTTACTGCCATCATTGCTGCTGCTTGTTATTTCTGTCATTTGCTGATAATTTCGGGTCATCATTCCTGCTCAGACAGAAAACTAAAGGCAGAAAAAATATGCATATTGAAATCAAAGCACATAAAACAAAAGATTGAGAAAGGTTGTGCTATACACACAAACGCACACACAGAAAAACACAGAGGCTCGTTAGTTAGCAGACGTGTGCGCATACTTTAATAACTCAACACATACCTCGTGCTCTTCTCTTAATATACGGTGTGCCATCTTTAGCTGACTACATAGAGCTCGCTCCCATCATTATTTCATCACCCCTGCATCATCCTTCCATCACATAC